>CAWLAL010000242.1:28471-86806 GCA_963854785.1 Vaccinium vitis-idaea | reverse complement strand
ACTCGAGGGCCGTGCTGACGATACCGGGCAGCAAAACGACTGGATGCTCCCTCTCGAGATGCTCCGTGTCTCGAAGGCGCACACCTACACTGAAATCTTTCTGCTCTGTCCACTTCTTGGGCGCAGTGAAGAGATCGTTGCTGAGAGACAGGAGCTCTTGCGGCATGCTAAATGATAGATCCATACTGCTGATGTTGATGCCAAAGCTGCCCAGTTGCTCATCGAGCACACCCCGCAGCTGCTTTATGCGCGATTCCAAGACGACGTGGTGACTGAATGTCCATGCCAGCACGGCACCTGCTAGAATGCCAGTGAGAAAGAACAAACGTCTATACTTTGTGAAGCCTTTTGGCCCTGCTTCCACCTCGTGATAGGGAGTGCCCTGGAGCGCGAACGCTGGCAGGAACAATGCGTCAGCACGCAACGCTACCATGCTGCAGGGGGTGGGCACTCACGTATAACTGGAGTACCGCTTCTGCCCTTTAAAGTCAGGCCTCTTGGCTCTCTCTAGGATGATCTGCTTTGGCGGTTGGTAGGGCCCATCTGAATCTGGCGTGGAAGTTCCTGATGCAGGGTTGCTGCCAGGGGAGAACTCTCTTTGGTGTTTTGCAGATGATGGCGATGAGAAGGAGCTGCTGTGACTGTCTTCATCATGCTTTGACTTGCCCTTTTGCTTTCCGCCGGTACATGGTGCCGTCTCTTCTCTCCCAATGCTGATTGCGCTTAGGGAAGATGTGAAAGCAAAAAAAAGAGTCGCTCTCCTTCCTCCACCCTCCCTTTCCTCCGATGATGAGAATCAAATCGCGGGTGCAAAGGTCGCCGCGGCTCTTCTCAAGACGTGAATGCCACCAACACCTCGAAAGCAACCCAAGCAACACGGACTCCCTCTACATGCCTGCTTTCTCGTGCAAGTCTCATGTCGAGACTGAATCATTTTACTAAGCTGTCGAGTGTTGTTGGGGATTCAAGGAGCTCTTTGTTCAGGCCGCTCCGAAGAGTCATGCAAGCAGGGGAGAGGGTCGCTTTAACTTTCAGGGCAGTGCTTCCAGGGCGGAGGGATTGTTGCGCCGTATAGACAAGGTATTAAGCTTTAGGCACACCTCGATATGCATGCTACGCTATCCGTGGTCAGTGTAGACCCAAAGAGAGGTGGGCAGGTAGCGGCATGCATGGCTAGAGTACACAATGCCCTCTTTGCACGGCGAGACGGCGACGCGGCACGACCGAGAGGAACACGACGCACGTCGTATAAGCCGCCCTCTGATATGCACCGAGTGCATCGCTTGCTCCTACGCTAGTCGGGCTGATCTCGGTGGATGAGAAAAGAGATCAAGGGTAATCAGAAAGTAAATGTCCATGAACCCGATGGCAGTGGCCGACGGCATTGCAACACCAGCCGACGGTTCAGTCTGGGTCCCTCGCTTTTCGTCCTATATAGAGGGCCCTCACTCTCTACTCTGAGCATTCTCGACTCATCGGCGTACTTGCACTCCTGATATCTGCTCCAGTCCACCTGCTCAAACGTTTCTCAAGATGCTCGCGCTGCGTGTCTCGTTCAACGGCCTCTTCTTCATTCTGCTGGTATGCGCCTCCCTCGCACACTCTGCTCCTGTTCTTGGCAAATTCCGTCGGAGAAAGTGCGATCAAGCCTGTGAATGAGCCCGAAGAAGCTCCTTCAAGGCAAGTCACACCCCCACGTCGCCCTGGATATGCTCACGCCTTGGAGGAATTTAATCGCCCTTCTTCCCCACGGTGGAGAGGTCCTCTCTTCACGATTCTGGATCCTCTCAACATCACGTCGGTTCTTCTTTCTATCGAGGATCCCCCAACCAACACGATAGTACTGCCATATCCAGATCACTCCCTCGTGAGAGTGATCGAAGCAACCCGTCCTCCTCACAACGAAGGGGTGGACGACTACTGGCATGATCATGCACTCAGGACGGGACCCAACTCACCGCAGCATGAGCCCCCTCTACGCCACACGGCATGGTCGCAGCAAGGATTGCGACACACCGACGCAGAGCGGACTGGATCACGAGAATCGCCTCGCTCTGCCGCAGGAAGGGGCGGCCACCAGACGGCGAGAACAGCGCATGAGGACATCCATCTGGTCTGGACTTGCATTACGACGCTAGCCAAGATCCACCCCGATAGCGGGCAAATTGCTCTCGATCCAAGTGCACGTCTAGCTTTGGTCTAGATAGTGTACACATGTCAAAGCTTAAGACGATTTCACGGCCATCATACAGGAATTGAAGGAACCATATCGATTACAGCTTAGCTTACGCAGCAGCAGAAGAAGTGATCTAGAGTGGTTGACAAAGGAATATCAAATCATGATGCACATATACAAAGAAGATGCGGACGCTGAGACTGTATTCCTTGGGCTGCGAGAGTACTTTCACGATGCCTCACAGCAAAGACTGGCAACGGAAAGGCCTTTGCAGCTCGTTGAGGTAATCTTGACGTAGTCATGCCCTGCTTCAGCTGGCGAATTGCATCCGTTAGACGGCTGTCGTCACAGATCAAGTCTTTTGTAGACGCAGCGTCACATAGAAGAGGATTCGGTAGATGATGATGATGGATATGCTGTAAGCAGGAGGGGGTAAGAATATAGTCTCTGGATCAGTAGCAGCCCACTCACAGAATAGCTGCTTGTGCCCCTATGGAGAATAATTCTGTATCAAGACGCTGGATACGAGAAACAAGGACTACTTCAGTCAAAGAGCTAACGTGTCAACATCAATCCCACTCACCTCTGCAAACCGATGACCCAGAGACGGAGCAGGTATTGGATGGATAAGAGCACTGGCAGTTGTTGTCGCATGGGAACTCCAAGCCGTCCAAAATCAGTCCTGACCAGAAGTGCGAATGCATATGTCTCATAGTTGATGAAGTGTGCCCAGTAGTACCAGAACCGAGGGAGAGAAGACGTGCTGATAAAGTAACCCTGTGTGCACATCCAAAATCCGTTTAAGAAGGCAGCGAGGGCCAGGGCAGCCACAAAGATTGGCACGATGGCGGCAATAAGGAGTGATTGCGTCTCTGCTGCCAGTACGCCGAGGTACAAGAACGAAAGCCAGCGGAGAAAGTGCGTTCCTCCAGGATGTAGGCCAATGGAAAAGTAGGCAATGACGGCAAAGATGAGCGCGCGCAGAAGAACAGGAATGGAATGGTGACCAGCGTGTTGGCCAGCACAAAGGGAGCTGCTCCGTAGAGATTGTTTGATCGTTCACGGTGCAGCACGCCACGTTCTTCCAAGAAGCTGGGGATACCGGCCACACTCATGAATCCAAGGAATGCAACGGAGAAAAAGTGCACAGAGAGTCGATCCTGGATGTGTGAATCGTTCTGCGCCAAGTTGACCCAGATGGTGCCGAGCAGAACACCTATTCCGACGTACATGGCAAATCGAATACCATAGGCCAGCAGGTTCCGTCGATAGTTGAGCACGTTTCGCCGGGTGAGTGTCGTCCGTTGTGGAGAGCAGCTTGCGGCTGGCAGTGGTGACGGGTGGTACAGGGACCAATGGCTCTTCATGCTCGTACTCGCCAGACACTTTGCTGCCTGGATGTCCCTTCCAAAGATCGGCCAAGCTTTCCACAGACAGGTTCTGTTCCTTGCTAATAGCACTAGTGTCGAAATCGTCTGACACCATCTTGAGCATATGATCAGCAGGGTTGCTGAATCGAGGGCAGGCGTGTCCCCATATTCTTCAAAGTATGGGGCCACATCATCCACTCCACCAGAGTAGATTGTCTTTCCCTTTGCCAGTAGGATCACCGATCGGAACAATTTGAAGATCTCCCAGTTTGGACTATGAATGGTGGCGCAGACGGCAATCTTGTTCTCCTTTGCAAAGCCGAGTATGCAAGACATGACTTCAAATGCTGTTTGAACGTCTAATCCAGACGTCGGCTCATCCAGAAAGAGGACTGCAGGCATGGTAATGAGGCTGCATCCAATCGTCACACGTCTCCGCTGACCACCGGAAATTCCCCGTTGGATGGGTGTGGCCAATGATGTTACCTTGTACACCCATCAAGCCAAGACCGTTGAGGATTATATCGACTCGTGCAGTGATTTCGTCGGAGCTCATCGACGGGGGAAAGCTGAATGAGGGTAGAAACGTGAGTGAATTGTACCCTCCCTTTGATGATGACAACTCACGCCAGCTTGGCAGAGTACCACAGCGTCTCGCGAACAGTAAGGACTCCCAAAAGAGCGTCATCCTGCTCAACATAGTTGGATATTGTCTTGATGGACTCGCCAGCCGATCGCAGTTTCAAGGTACCACTTGTGGCAGACTGTCTTCCAGAGAGGACATCGAGCAATGTACTCTTACCTGCTCCCGATGGGCCCATGACTTTGGAAAGCGCAAGTCAGCCAAAGCTGTCTCTGCACGCCACGGCCTAGACACTTACTAGCAATCATCTCTCCTTCATGCAGCTGTCCCGATACTTGATCGAGTAGAGTAATCTTTTCAGCCTTGACTCCTTTGACCCTTTCCAGCAGCGATCTCTTTCGAGGGACGGTTAAAGTCAATGTCAGACCATTGCAGGATAGGAGCTTTCATCGTGTATGTTGAGTAGTGGGTAAAACTTGGGAACAGGCAGGGGTGGACGTTGTAATAAACACTCTTTATATAGGGAAAGGGCAGCAAAATCGTGCCGCCAGATAAGCCCGTTTGGCAAAGCACAAATCTCGCCATTGGCCCGGTCGGGTCGTCCAAGTGTGGCCCCGTCGGGTATTTTTCATCGTGACGCGAGAAAGTAGCCGGCGCGGTCTGCAGCATCTTCTTCTACGAAATCCGAGTCGACGGGGCAAGGGCGACCTTTGAGAATCCTGCGTCCGTCATGCCGGCCTCCTCATACCAGGGCATCTGCTGATTGGCCATGCTCTGGTTGTCAAAGACATTAGCGACGTCATTAACGGAGAGCAACTCTACGTTCTGGTCTTCAAGACAGTGTACAATGTCAGCAGAAACATGCCTACAGCTAGCATTGACCTCTTCGGTGTCGTGCTGCACTCGAGCAAAGCCTCGAAGATACATGACGACGAGCACATAGTAATAAACTATGGTGATGGTGAAAGTATCAATTATTGCACTGAGCAGAAGACAAGAAGAAGATTCTAATCAAGTGCCATTGGCCAGCAGTAGAAACGTCCCATGCTGCGCCAGACAGCCAGGCTTGGAACGGCGATTGCTTCCAATCACTCGCGGGGACACCTTGCATTGCTCTGCCTCGGGAACATCGGCCATGACCTGGACAAGAAGCTTGTGAATAAGTCAATCGTATTCTTCAGCTCCAAACGCACGGCAATCTGCAATCTTTACCTTGTCAATGTGTTTTCCGCACCCTTTCCAAGTCGTCTTGCCACATGTCTTGCCTGTCAATGGTGCAAGGCGACAACGTTGAGATAGATCCAAGTCTGACTGTCCTCTCTCCTCTTTACTCACATTCAGCAGCAAAGCAGAGTGTAGTCAATTCGCCAAACATGTTTGGGAAATGCGCGTCGTTGTCGAGGATGATAAAGAGCGAGGTCTTAAGTCTTAAGCGTGGAGGCGTTGTGGGTGAGAGGCGTCAGGAATAAGTCAAGTCGCCGCGGGTAATTCCAGAAAGTAGCCGCGCTTTGAGCACCAGATGCCACGGTCCCCGGATGCTTTAGACATGTAATCTTCAAGTCTTGCTAGCAGGAGGGGAGTAAATACAAAGTCACGATGCATGATTGACATGACGAGCTTCTGGAGCATCTTCAACGGTAGGATTTTCAACGGTAGGAGCCCCCTGCTCTGGAATGACCATCAATGCCACAAGTCCAACGAATCGTACCGCAAAAGCAGTAAATGTAGCAGCCGCCACACCCTGATGTAGATCGATAGCAGCTCCAACTACGACGCCGGACACCAAGCAAAAGATATACATGGCTCGAATGTTGCGAGATCTGACACCAGCATTGCCATGAGATCGCAGCTGACGGGCCAATAAATCGGGATGAACAAGGAAATCAACCATTGGGCTTGTAAGCATGGCAGTGGGTACTTCATTTACGCCAGATGTGCGTGCTTGAGAAACCTGAAGCCCTGCTGCACTTGCCAATATTGCCATGGGAATTGCATCGAGCTCTGGATGCGTGGGGCGGGTTAATTGATCGTCAATTGACAAGACTCCGACTTGCATCAAGACGGCAGTGATGAGAAGGAGTATACACTGCATGCTGGTGGATAGTAGTAGCCACCAACGAAGGCGATGACCATATTTCAATCCAATCCGACCCGCTATGAATGCAGAGGTGATAAAGCTGGCCAAACTTATCCCAACTGTTAAGATGGAAGGTCCTCCGTCATTTGCGTAGCGACTACGTAGATCCAGAGATAGTGACAGCAAAATAATGACGTTTCCGGTTTGATTCGAGGCAAAGACGTAGAAGGTACCGTATGAGATGGCATCAAGAAGCCCAGTGGCAAACGTCACAATGTAGAGTTGTGAAGCCAGCCAACGGGGATCCACTTCTTGCAAGAGATATGACGTGAAGCGGCCTTCTTTCCATCGACGCATACGACTCGTGACACAGGTGGCAATGTAAATACTCTACGTGAATACACTGGGTATCACTGCTGTTCGTCCACTTCACTTGGTGGTCGGCTGTGGATTATCTTGAACAGTATACTGCAAGACCACGCAGCCGAATCTCGTTTCCTAGACTCTTAGCTCTGCTGTGTTTCCTCTCGAGGCTTCCTGCGAACGCTCAGAATGAGGCAGGCCTTTATCTAGACTCGGAATTCAGAATTATGTTATCTCCTTCCTTCCCCACGTTGTTCGCCTTCGGACGCGAAATGCCCGAGGAAGATCTTGCATCGGGTGGCTGCCGCCGATCTTATTTACTGTCTTGCTCACTATTCTCTGCGCGACTCGTGTCTGCAAAGAGAGAGCATACATTCATTGAGCTCAAGGTCCATGCGGCAGGTCAGCCAGACGCCTGTCTAGCATGCCCAATCCACCAAATTCGTGCGAAGAATGCCATAGAAGGAAGCAAAAGTGCAACCGGCAGACTCCCTGCCAGCACTGCATCGCTCGAGGCAAAGAGGACTTCTGTCGTCCTCATGAAGCGACACTCCGTCCAAAAAATCTTGTGGAAGAGAGGCTGACAGCAGTGGAAGAGGAATTGAAACCAGTCCTTTCGATATCTGGAGTCAACAAGAAAGCACAAGTACAAGGACAAATGATCAAGACAAAGGCAACACTGATGCAGAATCTTATATCAACAAAGGGCAGCTCTCATCTTCTAAGGATTCTCCAGAGCCTCAAGCAGTGGGCGAAGAGATGGAAAGGAGACAAGTTGGAAGCGTGCTAGGTGCATTAAAGAAGACTAACTTGGTAGATCTTCGACACTCGCCGCAGCTGAGGGATCCACCTCTCTATAATGAAGAACACCTCTCCGAAGTAGCGCTGCAGATTCATGGAGTACCCAAGACTTGTTTGTCTGACTTGTTATCAGTCTTGCCATCTCGAGACACTTGCGAAGCTCTCGTGAGCTATTTCTACATGAACATCAATTGGATACGACAACCGTGGCCTCGTCGAAGTTTGTGTCAATCTTTTGATAAATTCTGGTCTTCAGGTCCATCGTTGACTACCCAAAGCATCAACACTTTTGCACTACTTTGTGCTCTTTGTGCCATTGCACGCTTAACTATAGAAGATGCCAAATTTGAGACTGATACTAAAACTAGAAAGTTTCAAGCACGCCAACTTCACTTTGCTTCAAGACATGCCCTTATGCTTAGCTCCGTCTTCAATCGAGAAGACTTGGATCAAATTATTGCATGGACTCTAGTTTCACGATTTTTAATCTTGGAGAGACGATATGGAGAGGCATACACTTGTGCAGCCCGGACTGTAAAGGCAGCATATGTTATTGATCTTCATCGGGATGGATCGAAGCAAGGACTCAATATGGAAATTACAGAAGCTCGTCGCAAAGTATGGTCGGCCGTATATTACTTTGATCGGGCAATTTCCATGCTCACTGGACGCCCACCAGTCGTTGATGATCGTTTCTGTGACGTACTGGCCCCATCGGAAAAAGGTATTACAGACGATATTTATCCTTCAGCTGCTCCTCTCCCGCCGCATCTACTGCAATGGGGTGTACAACTTCCGACGGTCTATGCATATTGCGCGCACAGACATGCCATTGCAATGCTGCAAGGACGAATGGTGGCTATCTTTTTGCATGTTCAAGACGGGTCAAGTAGTAGAATTTCGAGGAATCAAGAACTTTCATCTATTGACCAAGACTTACAATCAATCAAGTCCGCAATGCCGAACTATCTTCAAATAGAATCAGATGATCAAGGTGGTATCATATGCGACAAATCACTCGATGGGATTTATGGTTATCTTCCGATTCAGAGATATCTCATTCAAAGTGAACTAATTGCCCTCTGCATTGGTCTACATCGTCCCTTCCTTCTAAGCACCAAAGAAGAAGATGCAAACAGCCTTCATAAATGCATGGATGCTGCGTTGCTCGATATTGCTCTATACAAAGATTTCATGAGAGATCACGGAACAAGTACACATTTAGAACTCCAAGTATACATTGGCTCACATCGATGGTCTCATTCTATCCTCATCTGTGGATTGATTCTACTAGCTCATCCGCAATTAGGAAGGTCATATAAATTGTTGGACTTGCTTATTGACTTTGTCGATCTAGCAAAAAGACCGCTTGATTCTTCCGCTTTGGAGCCTTCATCAATTCGGGAGACTGAAGTTATCAATATCTTCATTCAGGGGTACCAAAATAGACAAAGGGCGGATGGCAATCAGCGAGGTGGCAGCCGCAAAAGGAAAAGTCGTACTAATGCGGAAGAAAAGCAACCAAGAACAAGAAAGTCGGAAGGAGCAAGGACCCTTCACTCAACATCACTGCAACAAGATGGTGGAGCAAGTATAAGTCCGTTTTCTAGCATCAATAATGGTGATACCATAGATCAAAGCACATCTTCCGAGAGTAGCACACCTGCACAGCATCTGTTGAGTACATTATACGCCAGAGGGTCTAATCCCCCTTTATCAGCGTCCAACTCGAATGAGAGTATAGATATCTCTGGATTTTCACAAGTATTTGGTGGGTCAGATCAATTACAACAGAGAAGTGAAACAATGAACACAGGACAAAGAAATATAGATGACAGCAGTACTAGTGTTGTTCAATTTGATCAAGCAAACGACTGGTTCGGTCATGTTCCATTCTATGGAGTCGATGAAAATACTCCATGGACTCAGCAACCTGCAAATTCTGCACACCCTCCTTTGGTCGATCCAACAACTTCTGCACATGACAATACAATCGACGTCGACTTTTGGCTCAATTTGATCAAGAAGCTGTAGAAAATCTTTCCTTTCCATGCTGTACTGTATAAAAGATGAGGCCTTACTAGATAATGATCCATACCTAATTCATTGATACTCTTGACAAGCTCCAGTTCAACATTCATACGCGTGCTCTGTCCTTTTATTCTTATCTTACTCTTTCTTTTCCTTTCTTTTCGGATCGGGATCTAGTTTGAGTCCGATAAATTTCGGTGTGTGAGTGCCCGATGAGCTATAACTCGTTGCATGACCTTGGCGTTATTTTACTGATGAAAGCAAAAGTCTCATTCGCATCTCAACTTGGTCTCGACTTCCATCGACTAGCATACGAATCCCAGCGTTAAGATGGCGATCACAGACTCTAACAATGAAGATGTCAGCAGCATCGACAACAACAATGCAAATGAGAAGACGACCTTTGATATCGAGCGTCAGGGGCCAAAGCCCACCACGCAATGGCTCACGCCGCCTACCACGCCATGGAGCGAAGACACGACATCTCGCACTGTATTGGACAGTTTGAAAGCCACGTCCAATCCAGGAGAGGAAAAAAACTCAGGTACAGTGCAGTCACCAGATGACACTCGACTCGTACGAGCAAAGCGAGAAATTCGTCGCATTACTCTACATTTTACACCGAGTTGGTTTAGCGTCAACATGGGCACAGGTATTTCTTCCATCCTGCTCCATCAACTTCCTTACCAATTCAGGGGATTGGGTATCATTTCCAATGTCATCTTTGGCCTCAACGTCTTGCTCTTCGTCATCTTCTTTGCAATCAGCCTAGCTCGGTACACGGTCTGGCCAAAAATGTTCTGGACTATGCTGTTTCACCCGACTCAGTCACTCTTCCTTGGCACGTTTGCTATGGGGTTTGCTACAATAGTCAACATGTGCGCACTATCCGCTGCACCTGCCTTTGGACGTAAGTTTGCCATCTTTACCTGGGTACTCTGGTGGATCGACGCCGTCATCTCTATAATCATCTGTATTGGCTGCCCATTCCTTCAATTCACTCGCCATGAGCAATCTCACGACAAGGTGACAGGGGTTTGGTTCTTGCCTGTAGTCAGTACAATTGTAGCTGCTGCAAGTGGTGGAATTGTGGCCGAAATCCTTCCTCCAGCACATGCCCGCCTCACTTTGATAGTCTCTTGGATTCTTTGGGGAACAGGATTCAGCCTTGCGGTTCTATTAATGGCGCTGTACTATGGTCGACTTGCCATCTACAAAATTCCACCAGGTACGCTGATTGTCAGCGCTTTTCTACCTCTGGGACCATGTGGACAAGGTGCCTTTGGTCTTTTACAGATCTCATCGGTCTTGTACAAGATGAGCAAAACAACGGGCCAAGCCTTGGGATCACTGTCCACGGCCACTTCTACTGAAGCGCAGACTATGGCCACTGCAATCTACGCAGTCACCATTCCCATTGCTCTCGTCATCTGGGGACTAGGACTCGTCTGGCTTGTACTTGCCGTAGCCTTCTTGATTGACCTAGCAATCGTTTCAGAGCTCAGCTTCAACCTAGGCTGGTGGGGTTTCACATTTCCTCTGGGCGTCTTTTGCACTGCAACGACACAACTAGCCAAAGAACTCGATAGTGGAGGATTTCGAGTCTTGGGTACAGTCCTATCTTTGATTGAAGTGGCTCTTTGGCTCTACATCGCAATCAAGACGACAATAGGAGCACTATCTGGAAAACTCTTTTTCTCACCGTGTCTGGCCGAACAAGGTGGTGAGCCGCCACTCTTTGTCAGCCCAGCAAGAAAGTATGCCTATGAAGCACGCAAGAAGAGCAATAGCCCAAATCGTCTCCGGACCATCATCTCACGATCGACCACTCGTTCTCGCGGTCGAAGCCCATGAATGAAATGTATTGTTCTTGTAGGCCGATTCATTGTGCATGTCACTTCATTGAGCTGTTCTGGCCAATCGAATGATCTTGTTTCATTCGACGACTTAATTCGGGCCGAGTGATTTCGAAGCTGTAGTGCTACTCTGACCATATTTTTTCTTTCGGTCACCCTGCGAAGGAGGGGAGGCTGCTATTTGGATTGACAGAGAACAGCAGGACCCTTCTTCACTGATTGCTCGCTGCTCTATCAGGTCTCACTCGACTACGTGATCGAGCGCAGACGATGCATTACAGAGAAATAAAGCAACAGGGATCGTACAGATGACGGCCTTTTCAGGCTTGCTTGTATAAGAGCACACCAAATGCAGCTGTAAAAAGGGGAACACGGTCAGAGCTTGCATAACAATGAAGAGGAAAACGCACATCCTACCGGTGGCTGGCTAACGGGGTGACCAATATAACTGAGTAGTCCCTGAATGATGCCTTCATGCGCTGTGATGGAGATGCCTGCAAAGGAGCCACGGATAAGAATGACGACGACCTCTTGCCACCTGCATGCTTACATCTGTCTGCACGGCTAAAGATCTCTTCGACAACATCTCCTGCTCTAGCTCGGTACTCTTCAAACGTCTCTGCTTGATCTCTAAACCACAATTGGTCCTCTTCAGACGCATCCTCCTCAGTCGGCCAATTGGGATGCTCGCCTCTCATGACTTTCATATCCATTCTTTTGTCGGGCGTGTGACAGTCGAGCTTTTCCCGTAGCTTTTCTCGAACCATGACGGAATCATCTATATCAATAATGCCCTGGAAAGTGAGACCAAGTGTCTTTGCCGTTCTTCGAAGCGGAGAACAGTAGAACAGAGTTGGCCGAGGCACGGGAGGAGAGCTCTGCAGCTCTTTACGCCAGATCAATCCTACTGACCGAGCCTGATCCTCTCCTAGAAGAGTCAATTCCGCATCTGGTCCCCACTGCAGCTCGTCATCTCCGTACTTGAAGCACATTTCTCTGGGTAATCAACGTTGCCGTCTAGTAAGTTTCCCCACCACTGTCACCTCGTCTTTCTTTGCACTCACGACTGCCACTTTTCTGGCCCGTACTTGAGCTGACCCAAATTGTGAACGCCTTGTCCATGACGTCCGATGATCAGCAACTTGCAAGCAGGATTCTGATCCAAGTGAGTTTGCACAATCTGCCATCGATTGGCTTCGGACCTGTTTGAAAGTCCAAAACATTCGACTTTGTCCAAAAAAGGGCGGGCAGCTTTCCCTTCCACTTGGGTTGAGTGATCGAAAACGCCCTCAATAAGCCGATAAGGACTGGTCATGGTTAATCGATGCAAAAGTTGGAAGTGAAGCGCATTTCTGATCTGTCCAGTTTGGGATCTTCAGGTGTGCCACAGCCTAAAAATTTGGTTGCTCATATTCACAGTGGCGATTTGTCCACCCGATCGGACGCGCGAGGTCCGAAGGGCCAATTGAAAGAACATTTGCCAATAAAAGACGGGAAAGTGGTGGGATCAGACGAATGCTTGCGCTGCGCATCAAGCAAAAATGAGGAATGCAAAATCGGGTCTCCTCCACACCTCGCGACAAGACGAGATGTGACCGTCACTAGGCCTCGCTCATACCTTTCAATTGAGCCAACATTCTGTGTCAGATACATGAGTCCCTAGAAAGGCGGGGCAAGATCTGGACATGAGCAAGGACTCGACATAGGCTCCATGCAACGAGCCAAGCCGCCGCAGCTTGAGGCTTGATATCAGAGGGAATATTCTCCACTCCTTTGCTACCTTGGACTGGCTGCATTGTAATGAAAGGTTGTTTGATCGTTGTCAATTCCAATGACTCCTCATACTCGTCCTCCCTCAAAAGATCAGAATCCTTTGCCCATTCCCGCTGATCTTTTTGCTTCGACAATAGGGAAGTGTGCGTAATTTCATCGTGTGATGTAAATCTAGGCGGTTTGGGGCGCTTAGTGGTGTTACGAACACCTTGATAGCTCTCCATAAGGTAGGGAACCCAAGCTTGAGATTGAATGGCGTGCAGCTGAGCCTCCAGTCTTCTAGAGCTGGGACGCCCCATCTTATCACTTGAGAGTCGAGACATAGATAAGTCATTGAGTATGGCGGGGCTCGATCGACTCTTTTGACTCACTAGAATTCACACGAAATCAGTTCGGTGAGAGAAGACATTGCCATTTCCATTTTAGGGAGGGATGTTGTCTGAGCTTGGTGCTCTTGTGGTAGATCAAATTGTAGAAAAGCAAGTTCGTAAGCCTCGACGGCCAGGCGAAGATACTGAGATGCCACCGAGTGAGTGATGAATTGCTGACTCAAGAATCCAAGAGAGAGAAAGTCCTGATCAGCCGAACAGAACCCGCCCAAAAGAAAGTAAATGGTGTAGACTTGATTGACAAGAGATTCCATCCATGCTAGTCCACGACTGGCCAGTATTGATGAATGTTTGAACATCTTCATACAGCCGATATGTTCCCCGAAGTTGTTTGGAGAGATGACGTGCAAGACTGGCATAGCAAGTACCACCTTGCTGCGTTAGGATGATTTCCTGTCAAAACAGACTAAACAAGTCAGTCCCTTTTACTACATGGTTTTGGACTCAAAGACACCAGACTGTACTGACCATTCTGATCCCTGTGAAGCGCACGATAATATCCTTCTGATGAGTATGACTCAACTGTACAGTTGCTCCGTCCATGAGCGCGAGAGCAACGAGAAACATAGAAGAAAATTTAGCGAGTAGAATTCCCTCTCTACATGCAGTCGTGAGTTCCGAACCGGCGTTTTGCAACATGCTTGTCTTCAAAAATGTTTTGCCAGCACTACTTGCATAGATTGGCCGACATAGGATTACCCATGCAAGGAGATGGTGCTTGGTTCGATCAAAGATTGTCTCCCAATGAAGTTTGACAAAATTCAGTGCCTGTGAAACTTGACATCGTTCAAGAACAATTGTTCTCTGTAGCTTTGTACTGGCAGAAGCTGCTGCAAAGATTGACGCAGTCTCTTGGGTACTGACGAGTCCTAGAAAGACGCCCAACTCGGACTTAGCTGATGGGTCTGTTTTGAGTCGATGGTTATAAAATTTGCGCGCTGAAATACCTATGAGATGTTCACCATGTCAGTCTCTCAATGATGCTACCAGCAAGATCAAAGGTTCTTTCAGGGGTGAATGAGAAGAATTTTACCAGGACCTTCTGAGCCGTCAATCTCCATCGGGGACGGAGGGTCAAAGTTTCCGCTTGACCCGCGCGCTATTCAAGACAATTTGATATTCAGGGCCTCGTCGGATGGATTAGGTCCGACTTAAACGTCAACAGGACAACGCGCTGGGGACATGGTCGGCTACTTTTAGAGGTACAAATGGAATAACTTTCTCACTCTCACCCTGAACGTGCATATCGCCCACATAGGCATGCAGCAGGAACCACTGCTTCAATTTGTTTCTCCTTCATGGTTAGGCAGTTCCTCTTCGTCTGGCTCTTCACCTTTTTATAGGTAAGTTGACTGGTTCAACGCTCCTGATCGCATTCTTCACGACCGTACTCACAACGAAATCTTTTCCTGTCTTTATCCAGTCCATGCTCATCAAGCACCTGTACTTCACCCAGTACCTGTCCTTCACCCGAGCAAGAAGCGAAAAGAGAATTCCCTTTCCATCGCAGATCTGGTGTGCTCAAGACGACACCTCAGAATGTGCAACTCAGTCGGCAAAGATCGCAAGCTCTTTACTCGATGTGCTGTAAAGGAGAGATTGAGTTGGACACAATCTTAGCGATTCCAATCGATTGGCAGAGTGTCGCCATGCAATACCAACTGGAAAAAGCACTTTGCAATTGTAGCGTGTGAAGAATTAATTCCTTCGTCGACGCCCTTGCATATAAGATATAGGCAGAGACCTCGACAAGACACCAGAAAGAATTCTCCATCACCATCGGAACCAACGACTCCAGAAATCAAAACAGATAATGTTCTGCAGCTGTCGAAACATTGAAGGTGTCAAAGTGACGAAGAGAGGAATTCTAGACCTAATCCGCATTGTACATTACATTTTCCTTTCTGCATTTCCTTTCACCCGCACAATCTCAAGGAGTCGTGGCATCGAAACATTGCATTCGAGATGTACAATATTACAAGATTTCGCCTTGGCTGCCCAATTTTTTCCTTATTGAGATCAATCCTAACCTTACCCTTTGCTGTCAACTCTGACATCCAATTTCTTCTCCATTGTACCTGCTGAAGAGAACCGAATAACTGCTGCAACTCCAAGCAAGGACGCAATCACCATTGGCAAAGCGAGTGTTTCGACTTTCCGACTGCTGTTAGAATCCGATCCCTTGTGAAGCGAAGTTTTAATTACAAACGGATCAGAAAGTGCGGCTAGTCGTCCAACTCACTTCTTGATCTTCTTGTGCATCAGACGGGGCATTGGACTTTTCCTTAACCTTGCCTGTATCTTTTGGGGCTGTCGATTGAAATCGAGCGCGAGGAGGTCCAGCGATATAGTGTCGACGATTCAAACGGGCGGCGATTTGAAGAAAACGCATGACAGTCGTGAAGTAAGTGTACAGTGCCGAGCAAGTAGTCAAGTTCGGCAGTCTTGCACCGCGCTATTCCACTCCATAGAGGATTCCAAATTAAACGGTGGAGGAACGGTGTACAAAGGATTAAGTGCCCTTTATAGGGACCAGAAGTTAATGACGTCTTCAAGTATCTGTCGGAGAAGCTGCCTCCGAAAATTGCCCTCGTCCAGAGAGGTATATATGCGGGGCCATGTTCATAGTGGGAGAATTTGCCTGGAAACAGAATCAGAAATGGCTTGAGATTACTGCACCAAATACACCCTTTGAATGCGTTCTCGGAACCTTCGATCAAGCACCTGAAAGTAAAAACACTCAAGCACCATTTCCAAAGACAATCGAGTGTTTTGGACTGTCAGTAAAGACAAGCGACAATCGATGGAAGGTTGTAGAGACACAGCTTGATGAAGGAACGGGGCTCAAATTGCTCATCATTGGTCGTCATGGACACGGTGTGCACAATGCGGCTCAAGAAAAGTATGGTCAAGAGAAGTGGCAAAAGTGAGTGGATTCTACTCAATGTCTTGGGAATATATGGCTGAGCAACGGAGTGTGAACGTAGAGAGTTGAGGCTCGAGTATGGAAACGATGAGATGACGTGGGGTCCAGATGCAGAGTTGACCAAGGTAGGAGAAGACCAAGCAAGGTCTATGAATTCGGTATGGCGTAAAGAGCTACAGTGTAGTCCTCCCATTCCCAAGCCAAGTCTGTTCTACTGCTCGCCATTCCAACGGACCGCAAAGACCTTGACTGTCACTTTCGATAAAATATTTGATCTGGAAAACAGTTCTGTCATCATCAGGGAAAAGCTGCGAGAAAAGCTGGATGGAAGTACGCCAAATAAACGCTTGAATATGGAAGTCATGAAAGGCCAGCACCCAAAGTGGACATTCGAAGAAGGTGCATCTGAAGAGGATGTCTGGTGGTCTGGAGATAAAGAAGAGACGCTCGAAGAGTGCAAAGAGAGGGCAAAAGAGATAATCGACGAGATATTTGAGCTACCAGACAGGTGTAAGTGCCATGAGAGGCGATGTGGGACTGTGTACTGATTTCATCGAGTCCTGTCTTTCTAGGTGTGTCGATTACTTCACACGAAGGACTGATTTTAGGTCTGCTGAAATATATCGGACACCCGATGAGCTCCCCTCCGATAGGAAGTGAGTTCCACTTTGCTAAAGTGCTTCGATAATACTGGCTGATCCCCATTTCCCCTCTTCTTACAGGCGCATTTGCAGTTCTGGTTCGAAAGCAACCCGAACAGAGACGAGGAGCATTCTAAGCGAAGTGCATTTCTAAAGTCGAATGCCGTACACAAGTGACAAATGAAATAAGAAGATCGAATCGAAATATCCTTTGCTGCCAGTTGTTCTATTCCGATTGATGTGGGTGTCTGAACTTGTGACCTGCGTACTTGTGCAGCTTTTTTCCAGCCTTTTTGGAGCGGACTTCAAGTAAGTCTTCGATGGCAAGCAGTCGGTTATACTTGGCCAATCTCTCGCCTCTAGCCGGTGCCCCTGATTTCAAGTGGCCGCATCCGAGGCCGACTGTTACTGCAAAAGGAAATGCACTCAGCGAACGGGGCAAATAGACTGCAGGGCTCGCTTACAATCAGCAATGAAGTCGTCCACCGTCTCTCCACTTCGATGGCTGACAAATACAGCCCAGCCGTGTGACATGGCCATCTTGGCACTATCGATTGCTTCTGTAATGGTACCAATCTGGTTGATCTTGAGAAGTAGACTATTGCAGAGCTTTTCCTTTGCTGCCATCTGAATTCTCTTTGGATTGGTAGCGAGTAAATCATCGCCTACCAGCTCCACTCTTGCATCAACAGTAGAGCAGAACTCTCTCCAGGAGTCGAAATCATCTTCTGCAAAAGGGTCCTCCAGTAGAGCTATTGGATGTTCTTCCAAAAGGACTGTATACAGTTTGTGCATTTCTTCTCCAGTCTTGGTCAGTTTTCTCCCTTGAAGCTTGCTGTCGTCCATCTTGAAGCCAAGATCGTACATTTTAGTTTTCGGGTCAAAGAACTCAACCGAGGCTGGATCTACGCCAAATACAACATCGTTTGAGTGACCAGATGTGTAGCCCGCCTTCTTAGCAGCGTTCTCCAGTAGCTCAAGTGCTTCTTCGAACGTGGTCAAGGGAGGAGCGAATCCACCTTCATCGCCAAGACCTGTTGAAGCCTTTCCCGACTGCTCAATGATCAACGCCTTGAGACTGTGATAAATCTCGCTGTTGATCTGCATGGCTTGACTGAATGACTTTGCCCCAACTGGCGCTACCATGAATTCTTGCGGCGCCAGAGTATTACCTGAGTGTACACCTCCATTCTTACCATTGGTTTGAGCAGCATTCAGACAAGAGGCAGCATAATGACACTCACTATTTGATTCATAAACGGTACCGGTATAACAAAGACGTCAGTCGGAGTTCCGGCTAGTTGGGCAATGTACTCAAAGAGCTCCATGCCCCTTTCCGCCGCTCCAGCTCGAGCACATGCCATCGAGACTCCCAAAATGGCATTGGCACCGAGTTTAGACTTTTGCTCGGTTCCATCTAGCTGGCAGAGAAGGTCGTCGATCTTCTTTTGCTCATCGATGGCAATGTCACCTTTCAGTAGCGCAGGTGCGAGGGTCGTGTTGACGCTTTCCACTGCTTTTGTCACACCTTGTCCTCCATATGCTTTCCCACCGTCTCGCAATTCATGCGCCTCGTAGGAACCTTTGGAGGCACCAGAAGGCACTTGGGCTTCAAACGGGCCTTTGTCCGTCGTCACGACCACCCTGACTGTTGGATTGCCCCTGGAGTCGAATATCTGCGAGGCGACGATAGAGTGCAGCATGATGAAACAGAGCTGGGTACTGATTGTGGCAAGGCAAGGTGAAAGTTATAGTCGGCAATCTGGTCTGATCAGAGTTGGCTCTCTCTTTTGCGTGCACGGATACTGCGGGCTGCAGCTGTCCCTTTGGGCCCTGATTGAGAAGAGTAAGGGATTTGAAATCAAATTTGATCGAGAATCAGAATTGCTGGTCGGATCTTATCGGAGCGTCACTGCATGAAATTTCATCAATCCCATACCATCGGAAGGCATTACATCTTTAAACGTACGTCTCCTTCGGACACTTTATGCCCGAAGCCATGCTGGGCTAGCGTGTTTTACGTCGAGATCTATGGCCGCTGTCCCCTTGTCCTCTCTGTACGTCATGATGATAGTTTCCTGGAAGCCAGCAGGGTCAAGTCCCCGCTGGCCAAGTAGCTTTCACTAAAGTCCCCTTTGGCCAGGGCCAGCATCTTCTAAATGTAAGTCTCCTTCGGACACTTCATGCCCGAAGCCATGTTGGGCTAGCGTATCTTACGTCCAAGTCAACGGCCGCTGTCCCCTTGTCCTCTCTGCACGTCATGATGATAGTTTCCTGGAAGCCAGCAGGGTCAAGTCCCCGCTGGCCAAGCAGCTTCTACTAAAGTGGCCTTCGTCCAAGGCCCCTTGATAAGCGACTCTCTCCCTCCACAGCAGTAGGTCGCCCAAGCCTTAGAACCCCCATTACCTCCTCACGACCTACAAGTACCGACTCAAGTGCCATGATTGAGCAATTACTTGTACGCAGCAATGATGCCGTCAACGACAATATGAACCAGTCGGCAGCAGACATAATGATTACAAGCGCAGGCTCAAGCTTCCTTTGGGCAGTCTTTTCTGTAATGGCTTTCACTGGTTTTGCCATCTTCGTCCATGCTAACATGCTTCCGAAGGGTGATCGAGTCTTCCACTATCTATCGGTAGCCATTCTCTTTACCGCCTCGGTCGCATACTACAGTCTGGCTTCTGACTTGGGTGCAACACCAATCACTGTCGAATACCTTCATGGCTTCAATGTGGATCGCACCATGGGTAGAATCCCCACTCGACAAATCTGGTACGTCCGATACATTGACTGGACAGTCACGACTCCATTGTTACTCTTGGAGATCCTCCTCGTCTCTGGTCTTCCCTTGTCACAAGTCTTTATGACATTATTCCTGGATGAAGTCATGATAGTAGCGGGTCTCGTTGGCGCTCTTACCATCTCGCAATACAAGTGGGGATACTTTGCATTTGCCAATGCCGCCATGTTTATGGTCTTTTGGACTCTGTATATACCTGGACTCAAGAGTGCCGGGCTTCTAGGTAAAGAGTTTAAAAAGGCATACATCATCAGTACCGGTATACTCTCCATTTTATGGCTCCTGTATCCCGTCTGTTGGGGTCTTGCAGATGGTAGCAACAATATCTCTCCCGACAGTGTGAGTGTGCAGAGTAGATTCGAAGAGAATGAAGTCTAACTGACATATCTTCATGTCTCTCCAGGAAATGGTATTCTACGGTATACTGGATCTTCTTGCCAAACCTGTTTTTGCGCTTGTCCACCTCTTCTCACTCAGGAGTTGTGATCTCTCCAGACTACAATTGCAATCCGGAAAGTTTACTGAAGAAAATCGGACTGATGAGGAATTGGAGGAACATCATCACAATGGCAATCCTTCTCAGACGCACTCGACGAATAGAGATACACAAGCTACTCAAGAGCCGCACATGGTAACAGCTCAAGTCTCGTGAAGCGTTCGTTGTACCCTCTTTTTAATTCCATCCCTGCTCCACTTGCCCGTGAGATACGTGCGATAATAAGGAACTACTCTACTTCTACCCTGAAAAAGTCGCAGATATTACATTACAAATATTATTTTTTGTGCTAGATGGTATCAGCTCTAAGCCTTCGGGGCATGGTGTGCCGAAGAACGTTCCAGTGGATGTGCCGATGCTGACTAATTTAACATTGTGGGACACTTCAGTTGCCACGGTCGCGCATTGCAAATCATGTGCCGAGTTTTTCGGAGAGGGCATTGTCTAGAAGACTGAGAAATCCAACCAGACGTGCTAGTGCATACTATGATACCTGACGCTCACGTTCCCCTGGACGCCTCGCATTGTGGGGCAACAAGTGATGAAACAAAGTACGGGCGCAAGGTATCATACAGAGTCGGCTGAGCACCATCAAGGAAAGGAGTCTAAAGAAAGTGGTAATAATGACGATTCTGACGACGAATTCTGCAGTCTGAGGGATGAAGAATTGGGTCTACAATTGGAACCAGGCATTCCAATGACAGACCTGGAGGGAGAAAGCCCCGAGTCAGCAAGGCATCAGAACAACGGTCCAGAGGGGACTGCATCGTCAAACTCTGGGACTCGCGATGAGGAAGAGGACTTGGTAGGTGACGTCGGTGATGAAGAACCAGGTCGACAATTGGAACCAGGAGTAGACTTTGAGCAATTGGAAGACAAGGAAAACTTCCTCATCATTGCCGAAGAGCCAAGAACCAAATTCCAAAAGGTGTTGAGGCATATCTCCATCCTTTCGCTCCTCTCTTTCTCGGCCATATGGGGCACGCTGACAAGGGAGGGGCTTGTGGCGCTCAACACGTATCCTGGTATGAGCATCGATCCTACCATTTGGGCTCAAGCTGTCGGTTGCTGTGTCATGGGCTGGGCAGTCAGCCATCGCAAGGTACTTGAAGTCTGGTGAGTCTCTACGTTACGTTTCGAAGCTGTCGGCTCACCATACTGCACTCAAAGGTACCCTCCGGCATACATTGCCCTGTCGACTGGCTATTGTGGAAGTGTGACCACCTTTTCCACATGGATCTTGCAAGTCTTTTTGGCTTTGGGCAACCAAGAGCGCTATCAGCGGAGTGCGCTGTACAGCATCATGAGCGCACTCACACAGACTGCAGCTACACTAGGAATGGCACTGATATCCGTCTCCGCTGGTACCTTGTTGGGAGAAGTCGTGAAAGCGCAGCCATTGCTTCATGTCCTGGAGCGTCGAATGATCCATGGCCGTGTGAAACGCCATACTGGGACTTCCGTACTGACAGCAAGCTCAAGTGCTCCATACTCTACCATACCGGATGTCACCTGTGTCGTCCTTGGTTGCTCTTTCTGGGCGGGCTCTGCTATTCTCTGCGGCACCTATCCTCCCTTTCAGCACATAACCTTTTCACTAGTCTTTTCACCTCTCGGAGCAATCATTCGATGGTATTTGTCTCGTCTGAACAGCATAGCAAGGTCGAAAAAGGCGCCATACTGGCCACTGGGAACACTGTCTGCGAATCTACTGGCGACAGTAGTCATTTCTGCTGCCTTTGTTGCTCAGAATGTAGGAGAGGCAAGTCAGACTCGTTCATCCATCGGCATCGTCGGATGTCATGCTCTGTACGGAGTTCAAGAAGGATTCTGCGGATGTCTTAGCACAATCAGTACATTTGCGGTAGAACTTCAGAATATCCGAACAAGAAGGGCAGTGGGGTACGCTTTTGGAAGCTGGTTGCTAGGATTGTTAACTTGCGTCATCATTGTCGGCTCGCCATGGTGGAGTATAGGCATGTATGGCAAGTGTACAGGGATGACCTCTTGAGTTACATGCGACAACAATGTACTGCGCCCGACATCTGATCCGCGAACAAACAAGGAGACATTCTGCCATTGTAGGAAAACTTCTTGGGACATCGCTTCTTTGTCTGCTGCCAGTCAGGACGTCGTCCATGGAGCTAGCATGGTTTATGCTGTGGTGTGGGCTGCATAGCTGATTGCATGGCCATCTGTAACTGGGCTCTGCGCAGGGTAGAAGCATGGTTCTCAGAAAAGGCTCTGCAGCGACCGATGAGACCAAATTGATCTTCAAGATTCGAAAGCATCAACACAGACAATGAGCCTGCCCCTCATGGCATGGGCGACGGGAATCGCTTCCATCGAAGAAATCAGATTCGGTCTCTTCGAAGCCGACGTCATTCAAGGCGTCACTGTGCTGTAGATTGACAGAGTCGAAGAACTGGCAGAGACTGTAGTCAAGCGAAAAGGCATCCTTGGCCTTCCTTCAATGACTTGTGTCCCACTCGGCAGCATGCATGCAAAGGACAGAAATAGACATTCCTTGTGCTGCTCGCGATTACTCTTCATTAAACTTCGACACCTAGAATTCTGAACCTGGAAGACAGATAGCATCAGCTACTTCCCAAATGGCACCTGTCATTGAATAGATGATCTCATCAGACCTATCGCTATGAGCAAAAGAGACAAGCAAAGTATCGAAGCTCCTTCTCTCGGCATTGATACGGCCTTCACCTAGGCGGTGCTTTGCTCTGCACGGATGTGCAAAGTGTTTCGTAGAGAGCTACCGAACGGGGAAATCGAAGAAAGCCATAGCATTGTGACAAAGACTCTCACATTCAGACATGTGTTTGAGCACCAGAAATTGTCGCAGCTGGGCGCACCTTCTCCTTTTCGTCTTGAGAACGCAAGCGTCCGTGCTTTTCCCGCTCTAGCCTTTCACTCCAGCGATCAGAAAAGAGCTTGCCGTTGTCGAAAAATAGAACAGAAGTCTTTACCAGCTCTTCACACACATCGACAAGACGATCACGATTGCTTGATGGAAGCATCCGTCCTTCACTGTCGAAAGCAGTCCATGCTTTCGGCAGACTGGCTTGATTGGGAATGGTAAACATCCTCATCCATCGACCGAGCACTCGGAGTGAATTGACGGCATTGAAAGATTGGCTCCCGCCATTGACCTAGGAAAGACATCAGCGTGGGCAGCAGGTGTCACGGATGTTGACGGAGCTCACCTGAGAGACGGCGAGGATTTTGCCCTGCGTAGGTCGAACACTACCTATCGATAGGGGGATATGATCAATCATCGTCTTGAAGACACCGGTGATCTGACTGCGAAGAAGTGCAGAATTAGCAACGTCACTGAATGAAAAGCAGGACCAAGAATCACCCATGTTGCTCGGGAGAACACCAGAAATTGGCTTCACTCCAGTCCATGAGGCGTCTGAGCTCTTCTACTTTTGGATGGGAATCGTCGCAGTCGTCTTTCAGAGGAAGACCCTTGGGACTAAAGGTCTGCACATCGCAACCCAGATGATGGAGCAATCTGGCAGCCTCGTAGCTCATCAGCCTTGAATATGATCTGCGCAAAGAGGAGACCAAGAACAAGCTTTGAGGATCAAGCACACCGAGATTCTTTTTCCGCTCCTACTAATCACCTCTCTCGTAAACTTCCGTACAGCACCAGTACTTTAATCTTTCGAGGCAGACTCGCAGCAAGTTCCTTTGTAGTGAGCAAATCTACCCCTCCTTGCCCCTCCACAACGTCTCTTGTCCAATCAGTCCCCGATTGCAGCATGAAAGACCGATGCTGATTGACTCCCATGACGTTGATCGCTTGTGGCTTGCATCTGACGGCACGAAAGATGGAAGCGGAAGACATGAGCGGATCAAATTCTATTTTGCACAGGAGTGATTTTTATCTGACTGTCTCGTCTAAGTGTGTTGCAATTTGAAATGCAAATTTGCGCGGCTGGGTCCAATTTCCACTGAAAAAATGACTTATCAGATCAGATAAAGCTCATGCAACTGTTGCATGAAATTTGCCACAAAGAAAAGTCACCGACGCATAGATCTTGCTGGAGCTGTAAACTTGTTTTGAAGGGTGGGTAGATATGTATCGTCCTGCAGAGTGTAAAGGGGCAATAGTGAAGGCGCATGTATTTTGGAAAAGAAGCAATAGGATGGTCGCGGATCAGAGCCCGGCGCGTCGCAATGATCAGCGCAGTAGCTTGTGGCTGGTGCAAGGATGACGAAAGGGACAAGTGCACGTGCAAGCTTTCAACAAGCTAATTCTGGAAAGGACAGATCGAGTAGGCGTGTGACTACTTTGGTCCGATCAGTGATATCTCGGACTAAGTGAAACCCGGAGAAGTTGTGTAACTAGCTAGATGATGGAGAGCGAGCAGCTCTTTTCAGACCAAGGAGACGTGAAACAAGCGTTGTTCAAGTAGATTGCGGGAGAGAAAAAGGGAATGTGTAGATGTGTCGGGAAAGAACAACAACCAATTCGCGCCGCTTTGCGCACTCGGGAGGGTAGACAAAGGGCGAAAGAACCGAAGCGAGCAAGACAGAGGAAATCTGATTTGACCAGATCCAAAGCCTTTCGATAACGAGTATATCATACAGTAATGGCAAGTGACGTGCAGCATAAAGGCCTCGTGCTCTTGGTCGCCCGACCAACTGCAATTCCAATCGTCCTTATACGCCGATATAGTGGTTTTGCACTGGCAACGGCACAGTAATACCAATCCGTTGCAATTGCCGTGCCGCGTGGAAAATAAAAAATCTCCACAGCGCTTGCTTGGAACGGCGCAAAATTGCGCTGAAACATTAGATACTCGAAGTAATCGACTTTAGAATGTATTCAACGGACAACGGGGACTATGCAACGGCAGGGAGCAAAGGCTCTGCTGATGTGCCCCTGTGGGGAAAGAAGGAAGCCCGAAGGCCCTGAAAGCCCTTTAAATTTCTGACAGGCCCCGTAGTTCAGATGCGTCGATAGTGGATTATCAAAGGGACGTTGAGCAATAATCAGACGCGGAAGACGGATGCCAAAATGCATGAGGATGGGCAGGGTCCCCGGTCTCGAGTGCCGATGGCAGTGCCGAAGGGTTAGAAAGAAGAAAAATGAAAGAAATGACTGAATCGAGCAGGTAGATGGGTGCCATGTCGTCGGTGTCTCACACGCACACCATCACATCCGTTAGATTTCGCAGTATTCTTCGACGCCGCCACCAGTAGGGACCACGAGGGATTACGAGGGACTGAGCCGGCGGCATTGACTTGACAGGCGATGCTCCCTCGCACCTCGTCTTCGCGATCGCCATCGCAGAGCAGCAAAGCGGGCAGTCCGCGGCTGTTTGGCAAGAAATGGTCCGAGCAGTCGCTGCAGCTTCCCACGTCGCTTCCCATTCGCTATTCCCAAAAATGGCGCAGTCCTAGCCGCAGAGCCATTATACTATTTGTCCTTGCCATCCTGGCCGGCCTGACATTTCTCTCGAAACGGCTGCCCTCCTCTTCGTCCTCCCGTCGGGTATTCCCATTCTGGAACGGCATCCCCCACTTTGGCTTCAATTCGCCACACTACAGCGATGGCATCTGCCGGCTAGACATGTCGACGATGGAGCCGTTTGGACTCACAAAGGATTTTTCCTACACCCGCCGGTACATCAAGCAGGTGCCGTTCGAAAGGGGGGCGAATCCAAAGGCAAATCTCGCCTGGGTAGACGAGCTGAAGCAGAACATGTTCACCGGCCTCGACTATCTATCCTTTCCAGCACCTAGCGGGCAAGAGGTCTCCAAAGACGGCGTCAATCTCGGTGGTCCCATTGTTGACTTGCAGCGGTGCTCGCCCGTTCCTCTAAAGATGCATATAAGGCAACAGCACAAGCCAGTCGACGGAAAGCACCTCGTTTTTGGCATGGCTACAACGGCCGAGCGGCTGCTCGAGTATGCGGCCACGATGGCGCTGTGGCTGGGAAACACGGGGGCGCGCCTCATCGTCGTTGTACCCCTCACGCCACGAGTGCAGGAACTGCGCGACCATCTGGCCAACCTCGGCATACTCGCCACAGTCCTCATCTCCAATGACGAGTTTCTCGTGAATTACTTCAAACTCGTCGAGGCTTTTCATGCGCATGGGAACGCCGACTCGCAGTGGTTCACATTTGTCGACGACGACACCCACTACTTTTCCCTGCAGCGACTCATCGACGCTCTGCACATTTACGACGCAAACAAGGAAGTCTACATTGGCAATCCATCGGAAGACTTGCGGCAGATGCGATATGAAGGCTTGTTTGCCTTTGGCGGAGCAGGAATCACCATCTCAAGGGGCCTCCTGAACCACTTGCATGGAGAATACTACACCTGCCTAGCAGAGCAGCAGCCGTGGGAGCCGGGCGATGTGCGAGTCAAGCGATGCGTCTACCAACACACCGAGACAAAGCTGACGATGGTCGAAGGGCTGCACCAGATTGACCTCATCGGCGAGAGCATCGGGCTGCTCGAGGGACCGCGACCGCCCATCAGTTGGCACCACTATCGCAGCTGGAGCCAGCAGCCAGTGGACCTCATTTCCAGGGCGGGACAGGTGTGCGGCGGCGCATGCCTCTTTCAGCGATGGAGGTTTCCTATTCCCTCCGACTTTGGCTACGTCTACATGACGTTCCACTTTGGTGTCAGCATCGTGGGCTACTCCGTTGGCATCCGCCCCGACTTGAGCAAGACGGAGACCACCTGGGTCGTCTACCCGGAGAGCAACTTCGACCACAGTCTTGCCCCGCTCCGGATGGGCCTGCAAGAAGGGCGAGACCGATTCACCTACCGTCTCAAGGGCGTTGGCAAGGACATCGATGGCCGTGTCAAGCACACGTACATCAAGTACGTAGACCGAGAGGCGGCGCGACTGCTGGAAGAAAAGAAAAAGGAAGTGGGATTGCAAAGAGCCAATTCCACCATTGAAGCAGTTGCTGAAGAGAACAGAGGCAGCACCGAAAGCGACGTCGACGAGGTCATGGAGCTCGTTTTCCTATAATTAGCATCTTGTCTCTTCATGGCCTTCCACTCGTATACCACACTCAGTCTCCACGCTAGGACAGTCTCTCTTTCAACTTCATCTTTCCCTCTCGATCTTGGACAATATCACTACAAAGGACAATATCACTACAAAGGACACTTCCCTTCCCCTCTCCTCTGCTGGCGGCAACGATTTCTGCAGTGCATTCTCTGCAACCACTGCCGGCCGCTCGGCCTGTATACTTTCCCCACTCCCACACATACCATGGACTATAGCTCTCCTTTGCTCTTACTCTCTCTAATCTTCTCTATATTCATCCCATCCTAATTGCACGCCAGTGTATCCATTCTGCTCGTTCAATGCAACGTCACTGTGCACACACACTGAATGCCTGCTCCTCTTCTTTGTCTCCGCACGGGTAGATCTCGCGCCAAAATTAGAGTCGCGCCAACTTCTTTCCTTCCTCCTTCATCTTGCTCTATTCTAGCTTCACGCCTGCACGAGCAAACGACAGACGGCACACTATCCAATGACGGCAAGCGACTGAGAGTATCACGATGCCATCCAGGGCTTCCATCCTGGCCCACCTCGTAGAGCCGCTGCTGGAAGCTCGAGGCTGCATACAGCTCTTTCGTCTAATTTCGATTGTGATCGTCATCTGGTACGAGAGGCTCACCTTCACACTTGCGTCCTTGCAGTGCAGCTCAGAAGCACCATGGCTATCCACTGCCAATGTGCTGTCGTCTCTACGTCATCACAGTCAGGCATCGCTGCCGTCACCGCCTCCGCCCAGCCAGGGAGGGGTAACGATGCGACTGACGATACTCTCTGATCCCCAACTCATTGACTCGCATACATACGCTTGGATTGATTTATTGATCTTCCCATTCTCGAACATCCTCCAATACATTGTCCGCTGGGCATCTGACACATACGCCCAAAAGAGCTTTACTGCTGTGGTCCGACAGAGTGGGAGAGCAAAGAGTCACGCGGTCATCTGGCTTGGTGACCTGCTCGATGGCGGGAGAAGACCACTCTTATCCAGCGAGGACGTCTTTACCTTTGAAAAGCAAGCCCGGAGATTCAAAGGATTGTTCGAGGAAAAGCTGCCTTCAATCTATCTACCTGGGAATCACGATGTGAGGATCCCGCTCACGCACAATCCCGTCTTTGAAAAGGAATGGAAAACTTCAAGAGCCAGATGGCTGCAAGAGTGGGGGATTTGGGAGGACGATCGAGGGAGAGCGACCTGGAGTCGAACTAGAAATAGAGAGCACCTCGTTCTGTATCCGCAAGGAGGGCCGGAAGAGGTCAGCATCGAAGCACAGCAGTGGAAGCAGATTATCAACGCTCGCTTTCCACTCTTTCTGAATGACACCAGCTCAATACCGACACATGAGATCGTCATGGTAGACTCTCTAGAGCTGGCAGGTATGCTACCTGCTGCCATTGCTTCCAACATAGGCTTTGACTGGCAGCAAGAAGCAAAGAGCAGGTTTCGAGAGACATACGACTTTGTCCAGTCATTCAGCGAGTCGAATAATCCGCAAACGCAGAGGATACTTATTTCGCACATTCCGCTCTCACGCCCTGCCAATTCCAACTGTAACCTTCAACAAGCACACCATGGAGTGATAAGAGAGTCCAATGGAGCTATCGACCAGGGCGTGGATCAGTATGCAACGTATCAGAACTTGCTCTCTGCTCCGGTAACAGACTGGGTGTTAAAGTCGATCAAACCACAGCTGATCTTCTCGGGCGACAATCACGATCATTGCGAGGTGGAGCATCGATACGATTCGGAACGTGTAGCCACCGAGTTGACACTCAAGGCGTTTAGTATGACCGAGGGCGTGCGGCTGCCGGGCTATGCTAGACTCTCCCTTCATCTGGACAGCACGACAGGACAAGCCTCCTCGACGTACGCCCCGTGCTTGCTGCCCGACCAGATTACCATCTGGACTCGAACCTATCCTCTCTTCCTTGTTCTCATCTTTGCATGCTTGATGATGGACCGGAGCTGGAGGCTTGGTGCTAGAGTAGATCAACAAGCTCGCATCTGGAGAATCCAATGGCAAGATTGGATTGCCTCATGGAACGACAAAGGGGAAGACGAAGTAGAAGAAGACGATTTGGATTGGCAAATGGTGGAAGAAGGACCGATGCCACCATTGCGACACAGCCGGAGCACCAGTCTGAATCAAGACGGCGAAGACGTCGGCGACGACCAGAATCCCTCTCCAGCACACAGCACACCGAAGCGGATCCGCTACGGCAAGACGTCACTTGCCATGCAGCCACTCCAGCACCAACAGCAATCTCGACTCAAGTTACTCCCTCGAATCGGCGCATCCTCTTCCTCGACAACAGCGTCCCCGGCGCTGTCGTCCTCTTCCTTTCAAAGGAGGGCGTGGAGAGAGTTGCAAAGGGCGGCAAAGGCCAACGAGAAAGTGGTCCTACGGCATGGGCCGTTACGAGAAATGACGAGGGTACTCATCTGGCCCTTGGTCGTGTGGGTTTGGCTGCAGCTTTTCTAGAAACTATACTCGCATCCATGTACAGTACCTCTCATTGCATCATCACCAACTCTACCTTGACAAGCACACAGCGAATGAGACAGAGACAGAGATAGAGACAAAGACAGCGACGGGAAATTTGGTATCATTGTGCGGGGTAATAGTGCGAGCAAATGCAAAGAAAGAATCAAGACGGGGCAGAGATACACAGTACACTCGTAGATCGTCAGGCAGAGGCGGAGACTAGTGGCAGAGAAAGCGCAGCTTCCGAGACAACTACAAGAAATTTGGGGCAGAAGGGCTCTTGCCTAGAGGGAGCTCCTCTTTGGCTTTGGTGGAGGCGCCAGCAGCAGGAAGAGAGCCGGCCCGCTGAACCGTCGCCGAAGACGGACCGTGGGCCTGCTTTGTCATGCTTTTCTCCTCTCCGTGTGATTTTCGGGAAAGGGGGGCAGAAAGAGGGGATTGGGATGCAGATCCTCTCCTTGATTCTGACGCAGCTTCAGAGCCTTGCGCTCGTTCTGAAAGGCCATTGTGTTCCCGTTGAAAGTTGGTCTCCATGTCTTCAATGTCTTTGTACAGTAGCTCAAACAGTGTCAGACGCTTGCTGGACGGAATCACGGGCGCGGTAGTACTGCTGATGCTTTCAAAGGATAGACTGGGCTGCTCCTTTTCCGGCGAGTCAAGAGAGTCCTCCCAGCCTAGTTCAGCTCCGTCTATCGAGTCCAGACCGAGACCAAGTGGGCTAGTCAGCAAGGTGCGTCGCTTGATCTTGCCCAAGGCGTCGTTGGATCCACTTTTGAAGCTTCGCTGTCGACCCAGCACGCCGGCAACGACTCGCTGTGAGGCACTGCCTTTGCGTTGCAGCGAGGGCACTCGCTTCACTGGCAAAGGTGCAGTGACGCTTGCTTCATTCTCCAACGATGCTGCCCCCTTGATAGGGCTGTGCGACGTCAGACTAGGCAGCTGCTCTTCTACCGGCGATGGCAGATCCGTCCAGACGTCACTGCTCCATGTGTTTGATCGCACGCCGGAATCCAAGCTGGAGTCTCTTCTCGTCTCGACTGATCTGACCAGAGTGTTCTTCAAGTCTGCCATCATATCTGCACCTAATGATGGTGCAGGCACAGAATGGTTGACAGATGCAGACGGTCGAAACACGCTCATTCTTCCGAATGCCTTTCTCGTCTTTCCTCCGCCACTAATCTCGGTAGGCGAGTGTTCCGACCGCTTCTTTGCTGCCTTTTTGGCCTCCTTGTCATGCTTGCGTACCATCTTGTCGACCTTCTCCAGCTCCCTGATGAGAATCTGTTCCTCTTTGATCTTTGCTCGCAGCTCCTTCTTCCCTTTACTCTTGCCAAAGGTAGATAGCAACGATGGCGAAGATGGCGACCGAGAGATGGAGGAGGATGCAGCGGGAGTCGTCGACAAGGAGAGAGAGGGAGCATTAAGGGGAAAAGTGGAAACGGTCGAAGATGGCGAAAAGGAGGATGCAGACGCAGATCGTGGAGAGGTCGACGATGCACCAAAGAAGGATGAAAGGGAAGAGGGGGCTGCGTTGCAAGAGCTGGTTGGTTGAATTGGCGGCGAGGGAGAAGACTGCCATTGCAGAGTGGGCGAAGGGGGAAGCGCTGTCGTCGCTATCGCCGCTTCTCTGTCCTTTCGACTGAACAATCCAGAGAGAGACGACCTTCTTGGTCGTTTCTGTGTCGCAGTGTCGCTGGTGCTGCTCGAGTCTGAAGTGTCAAAGACCGATCTGTCTCCTTTGCTCTCTCCTTTTGCAAGGATAGCACCAAACTTGGAGATTCCTTTGATGCCTTTGGCTGTCTTGACGCCCGGGCCTGTTGCTGCTGCTGCCGTCTCACTTTCCGCAGTGAAATGCTGAGCCGAAGCCCACGGCAGAGACGCCGCATCAACCAAATGTGTGCTGGGCGTGAACTGTGCCAGGCTTAGTGGTAGGCTCAGTTTGCGCCTGGTCGGCTCCACTTGCATTTCATAGTGCTCCGTTTCACCTTCTTCTAGAGACGAAGTGACTATGACATCGGGGATGCTGAAATGAGATCGGGTTCGTCGATGGGTATAGTTGGCTGCACGACCGCTGTCTATGCGTGAATGCCGTGTATCTGAAAGTGTATCGCTTTTGTTCAGTGCTGCTCCATCTTCAAGGGATTGCTCCGATTGCTGTAGATGTTGTGCTGCACTGGCGTCTATTTCTTTGGGGGTTTCATTTGCATCGCCGGTGTGAGAATCAACCGCATCACTCAGATCCTTGATGGGAACCCGCCTGACCGGCCTGCGTTGCCGGGGCCTGTCCATGACTCTGTTCACAATGGGCTGCAGTGGCGAGGGTGACGAGACGTCAGCTGATCCCGTCGACGGAAACGAGACAGCAGCAGACGCTTCAACAGGAATGCGCGACTCTCGAACCTGCTTTCGTGGAGCATGATGAGATGCTGGGAGAGTGAATGCGGCTGCAGGTGTCGACTGCATGACCATCATGGTGGGTGTGCTATGTGAGGTAGAGGGAAACGGCCGTCTTCGCGTGCAATGTGGTACTTGATTCGTGCCAGAGAATGGTCATGCGAGGGATATGCTTTGTGGATGGATTTACCGGAGCGGGGTGCTTGTTGTGTTCTATGTGCCTGTATATGAAGTGAGCGAAAGCACCTCACTGCTCAGAATGGTGAGGCCGTCCGTCTGAGGAAAGCAGTGCAGGCTGTTGTGGTCGATGAAAGATGAGCGACGACGACGCCAAGGTGCCTCTTGCCGCTTCGAGTGGAATAGCTCAGTTGCAGGCTGCTGCAGGCTACTATTGGCTCTCTCACGCCAAGTGGGAAGAGAAGCAATCTAGATTGAGAGAGATCCTCTGGCGTGCATCTTGGCACCCCAGCCAGCTAATCCAGCCAGCTATTGCAGCGGCCGCATACAAACCTCGAATCAATCGTTCTTCTCTCTCCTAGCACACGACTGGGCCATAAACATTACTAGTCCAACGCGCCTATTCTTTCTTCTTCCTGGAATACTCGTCGCTATTGGCGCTTGAAATAGACGGGCCTCCCGAGGCACGCTAAATACAATGCCAATGCGCGAGTAGCTTCTTTGACTTTTCTCGCGCAGGAGGGCGCCTTGATTTGTGGAGTCGAATGCATAGATAGCGTTGCTAGACTGGCTCACTTGGCCTTGTCCATGGACATCCGTTGGCCCGTTAGCGATGCAAGGAAGACCCAAGCAAGGGGCTGCTCATTTCGATCGTGTGCAGCGAAATGATGCATCCTCTGCGGTACTGGTACAGCGTCATGGACCTGGTTCCATCTGGTTGCGAGAGCTAGCGTGTGAAGAAGTGCGGTACCTCATTCCCACTTGTGCTTGGGTGTAGATCATCAACGATCTTCATCCTGGGCGGATGTCCATACCAGATGAATCGGAGTCTTTCCTCGCCAGTCATGGCAGGCTAGCCTAGCACAGATTGACGCAGTAGAAGGTAGGGCCAATGCACTCGAGCTTTGTTGACTATCTCGAAAGGACGCAATCTCAGATTAGGAAAAGAGATTCAATTGAGATCTGGCAAAGAAGGGTGAAGACGCACTGTCCAGTCATTTGCACAGCCCTGGAAAGCCGGCCAAAGACTGCATTTGCAGAGTGCGCCCTGAGATACATGACAGTGGGCAGGAAAGAGGATGCCGCCGTGTGTGAGTCACTGTGAACTCGTGACGACTGCTTGCTCTCTGGCACCCCGATTGTCATGACAAGGCTGCACAGTGGCAAAGGATCGCCCTCTCTGGCACACTGCCGACAGATTGCGCGGCATCCGTGACGCCACCGCTGCCAAGAAGCGGCGAGGGACCACCCCTGTCAAGACATCACGACGGGGCAGGCTCTGATGGGCCACCTTGCGCGGAGGAGCCGTGTGAATACAGCGGAGTCGACACTGATGGGTCCCCGTCTCACAAGGCAAATTCGCAAAACTTCTCGAGTGAAAGAACAGTGACGGGTACTTAAAGACTCTCCGCTTGTCTGGCCGATTAAAAACAGCTCCCACCTCGCACCACAGAAGAACGCACCGCTCCATCACCCCTCCAAGCAACATTGTAAGTGCACCGAAATGACGGTCAGCAGGCACGGCAAGTTCATCTATCGCTATCTGCCCCTTGCCTCAGATGAATGCGAGGCTCTTACTTGCGCTATGCCTCGTCGGGCTGGTCGCTGTGTTTGAAGTAAAGGCGGAACTAAACAAAGGACCTTGTCACGATCCATGGTCCTCGGAGTGCTGCATATCGTGAGCAGGAGCTAGCTGCTTGGGGATCGATTTGGTGAAATGCTGACTCAACAACGACTTCCACAGCCGCGGCGGTTCCAACTGTCTGTAACACAGCAGCGGCAAGGTCATGGGACGGTACGAGGGCACCAAGGACAGGCGCGAAAGCTGCTATGCGCTCTCGGTCCTGCTTCGCATCCGCTTTGTCTCTGCAGTCTGCAGCCTCTTCTTGTCCTTCTCTGTCAAGCTCATTTCCATTTCACTTTCAATTCTACCCTGCTTGATCTAAAGGGATTTCCCATACATCGAACGAAGATCCTCCGGAGGTTCCTGTACTACCAGAGAGCAAGTCATAGACTGATGCTAAGGTTGCCGAGGAATGCATCCTCTGGACCAGCTTCAAGCAGATTCGGCCATTGCTTTCTCAGAAGCGTCTCACCAAGAACAATGAAAGTACCTTGGCAAGTGCATGACATGCTATCGTTTCAGTCGCTCACATTCCGCGGGCTCCCAAGTCATCCTTCGAGGCTTTTGAGACAACGACGTCGGATTCTTTCCAAAGTCCAATACCGAACAGCTTTTGTGTCTCTTGAACAGACACCCTATAGGGCTCTTCTTTCTGCTGCTTGCAGGCCTTTATGCGAGTTAGCCGACATAGGTGCTCCGCAAGCGTTGCTGCAAGTGCTGCCCGCCTGTGAGGTGCTTTACATTCACGTCGATGCCTTTGCGGCGCAGGACTTGCTCGTAATCGGATTGACTAGGCTTGACAATCTTCTTGCTCGTCTTGATATCGCTAAGGGGCTGTAGAAGCGCCTCGGGATCAGGCTGACAGAAGTAGGCCCTGCAATGCAGATCATCAGTAATAGCTCCAGTGGCCGGCCCTCTGCCTCGTTCATGGCAGTGACGTACATCGAGAATCGCGAGACCGCCTCTTCTCTCGACCTAGGCATGACCACACGATGCTGCGTTGATTTGAAAATGGCAGACGTCCAGAACTCGAGAGCATCGCCCACGTTGACGACAATGGCGTCCTTCTTTGGCGGTATGTCGATCCAGTCGTCGTCGCCGTCCTTGCCCAGTACCTGCAGTCCACTGACGCCTCTCTGGAACAGCAGGGTGATAGTGCCATAGTCGGAGTGCGATCCTGCTCGGATCTCTGCAGTAGCCCCGGCATCTTCTTTGCTTTCTGCGTTGAAAGGAATGGGCGGGTAGTGAATCAGTCGCAGTCGGTCATCAATCGCATGATGCTTGGAGGTGAAGAAGTCGGGCTCGAGCCCGAGTGCCGTTTCGAAAGCAGCAATGACGACACTGCATATATTTTTGCACCCTTCAAAGAGTTCCTCCAAGTCCCTTTCATATGACTCGAGTATATGCGGAAGTTGTTGCCGCGGAGTCGTCGACTCTGCTGTTGGTGCAAGCCGAGCGATATAAAAGCTCTCTTTGAGGTCTCCACTGGAAAGGGTCACTGTCTTGTCGTTCCAATTGTAGGCTGCGAGCTTCTCCTCTCGTACAGCAGTGTAGCCCGTATTGCCCTCTCGGTTCATCGTCTGCCTCTTTGCATTCATGGCTGCCTCGCTCTGATCGAGAAAGAGGTCCTCGCTTGCCGTCCATGCCGACTGAATTAGATTCGCATCGATGGGGACATCAGTCAAGTAGAAGAAGCCTGGGCCCGTGCAGGCGTCCAGGATAGCATCGGATAGCTGCTGCGTACCCGTATCAGCTAGTGAGATGGTTGGAATCGAGCTCGATGGCATGAATCTCGTTACAGGGCAGAGGAAGAATCGTGGCGTCGTAGTAAAGCAAGCTTCAAGATAAGCGCCGCCGTCACTGCAACGCCTAAATCTGCACGGGCCAGAAAAGGAACAAAGTGGAGAAAGTTGATTGTGCTGGTGAAGATGTGGTGTGTGGTAAAGTACATGCATGATAAATTAGACGGTAGCGAGAATCGGTAGAAGCGGAGGCAAATTCCTCTCAACGATGTAAGAGCGCATCGGGAAGAGGACCGTCTGCGGCGTGGGTGTCACTGGTCCCATTTGGCGTCTTTTGATCATCAGAAGAGTAGTTTTTTAGTTGAGTCGAAATGAGAAAGACCTCGTCGCGGATCAGTGCAGTCCAACGATCGGCGACACGACCAATGGCTCTCAAAAGAACGCTGAACCTGCAAGGGTAAGAGAAGCGTCAGCACCTTCTTGGACTTGCTGAGCACGATGCACTCACCACAATGACTTTAGACAAATCATAAAGGCGAGATAAACTTGCAAGCATTGTCCTTCACTTGTCGCGGCCTTTCCGAACAAGAGGTGAATACCAAAGATGAGGAGAAGGGGCGCGACTATAGCATATGTGAAGATGATTACCGAAGGTAGGAAGCCTCGCTTCGTCAAGAGCCACATGTTTGGTCGACGGAGATTCGAAGCTCGCAGCTGAAAGACAAGAAATAACGAGTAAGAACAAGGGCTTCCCTTTTTGATTGAATTACTCACCTGCATCACGGCATAAAAGACAGAGGCACCCGTGAGAGGCATCGTGTCCCAGTCGAAAGGTGCCATCGGCCCTCGTGCTACTTCTATGATCTGGACAATGGTGAACAGCAGCAGCGTGCCGGTAGACCAACTGTGGAAGACGGATATATCGGGCAGCGACGCAGTCTTTGTTGCGGTAAATGGTCGAGTGAGGCCATTGATGTACAGCTCGACAGCTGTGCCAAGTAGGCATCCTGTCAAGGAGACAAAGAAGATCATCCAAATGTATTCTGCTCCACGTCTTGCCATCTTGCCGAACCTCCTGGAGGGTCGATTGCTCTTCGTCAGTCGACGTGCTGCCTTTGCGAGTTGTACTGCTGCTCCAATGACAATGCTGCCAAAGAGCCAAGAGTAGCCATCGTGAAGTGGTGGATGTGTTGAAGAAGCGAAAAAGGCGTCGAGAATCACCCGTCCTGTGAGCAACGGCGCAAGAAGTGTCAGGATAAAGCAGGCAGAGATGGTGAGCCACAAAGCAGCCAAGAGAACAATGATGCGGCTGCGAAAGTGTGGTGGCAGGTAGACGACGGTGTAAGTCGGCTTCTTGGATGACTTCTCGATGGCCTCCTTTTGCTGCTGCATAGCCTCTCGGCCGCGCTCCGAGGTCGGCTCGCCCGACTCATCCGTGCGAATGACGATGGGACTCGACATTATGGCTTGGTCGTCGGCAGGGACCCGGCCATATCCACCGTCTTGCACAAGATTCGCTTGACCGCTTGGGGCCGAGGCGGCTGTCCAAGCAGCATACCATGTCTTGCCGACGTAATGTCCTCGTTCGTCTTCAAAGGGTCCGCCAATGAGATAGGAAGAGATGCGCAGCTGTCGAGCCACAAACTTCCACCACTTCTTGACAGCCTTCTGAAGCAGATGCGAAGGTAGCCATGCTTTGATGATCGGTGGCAGAGCTATGGCAATAAAGACGTACTCCAAGCCCGTCGTTGTGAGTGATTGATGCATCTCCCAACGCAGGGGAAAGATCCGAGCTTGACGGTCTGCAAAATAGATGACGTGCGAGCAGAAGCCAAGCGTGCCTGCTAAGATGCCAGAGTAGATGAGGCCACTGACGCCAATCTTGCGCAGCTGCTCGCTCGACTTTCTCTCCAAGATGTCCTTGATGGGGTGGAAACCTGGGTCACCTGCATCACGAACAAAGCAGAGCACTCCTGGTCGAACAATACTGCGGGTGCTAGAGACAAATTGAGCCAGGGCGAACATGTACAGAGTACCCAGAGCCCACTGTGTGAAGCCAACACTGAGAGGTTTGCTCTGAATTAGAGAGACCCGGCTGAAGAGGCCTACATCCTGCCAGAGGGGAAACATACACACATCCAAGAGCACCCCACAGCACCAGGGAAAGACTGCCAGCTCGAGAATAATGAAAGCGAGGACTTTAAAGACTACCAGTTGCTGGTCCACAGTCGTTTTGAGCCACTTGAGATTCCATCGAAGGTAGAGAGAAGACAATCTCTTTTGGATAAAGAGTCCTACCAGCCAGTAAAGGTGCCCCAAGAGCACGCAAAACATCTTGTCATCCTGGCTGACTCCTTGGGTCTTTGCTTCTGCTTTGGTGTACAGTGCGTGCACAGAGGCAGAAAGGTGGGTATACTGAGTCTGCAGGTTGCCACATAGGGCGCTTACGCTTGCTCGCAGGGCATCTGTGGAGCGGGGAGTCTGCTTGCTAGCAATGTAGACGACATGAGTCGAAGCCGCTTTCGCAGTGTCGGCAGATGCGCTGAGAGCACTGACGTGGTGCGACAGTCGCACCATAGCTTGCTGATACCAGGTTCTGGTCCTGTTCGTCTGGACTGCACTGCTGAAGAATGTGGCCAATCTTCCACTTGCAGCTTTTTGAACAACCGCCGTGTGCATCAATCTGTCGACGAACGTTGCACTCTTGTGAACGATGTAGTCGACCAGTGGATCAGTAAAGAAGCGAAGACCTTGCACTGGTAGATTGACAAACTTGAAGAAGTTTGTGCCCACTCCTAAAATTCTTCCAATAAGATAGGGTAGCGCAACGGCGATGAAGAGGACAAAGCTGCATAGGACAAACATCATCAACATGTTGGTAAATAGATTGATCAATGGACCCTGCAGCCCAATGGCCTCTAGCATTCCATCCATATCTTCTTCAAGTCGCTCGCCATTGTCCACTTCATCTTCCCAGTCATGCGCGTCTAGAAGAGCTGCCTCTACTGGCGCCATCACTTCGTCATGTCTCTCGCCCATTGCCTGCTCATCTGCCTGCTCATCATCTTCCTCTCCCTCTCCATCCAACTCCGTCTCGTCCCCCTCTTCGTAGCCTGCTACCTGCGCTGTTGTGCTGAAGTCGGTAATGCTGGTATCTCCGGCCTCTGAGTCACCTTCGATCACTCCGGAATACGCATCCTCCTGCTGGGTCTCATCTCTTGTTTGCTCGTCTAGAGGAGCAGTGGGTTCGAAGAGGGCAGTGTAATTCTCCCGCACCTCTTCATCGTCACCCTCCCACTCCCTTTCAGCCACGGCCCTGGACTTTCCCTTTTCTCCATCGGGCGCTCCAGACCCAGCCGATGCCGTAGCCACCTCCTTCGATTTTCCCTTGCTTGACGAGTCGAGACCGAAGCCAGGCTGCTGCAAATCATCTTCCCACTTCTCCTCCTGGCTGCTCCCTGATTGCTCTCTGCCTTGGAAGCTCAAACTAAATCGCTCCGCCCTCCTTTTCCTCATTTCCTCCATAGAAAGCGATTCGACAGCCTCATACTGGGTCCTCGATGGCTGTTCATCCTCCACGATTCCCTCCTGGCCCCATGAACTTGCTTGCCCCTGTAGCTCGGGTGGGTCAGGGACGCCATGTCTCAATCGTGGCCGCAACAGCTGCGAATGATCAGCTGTACTGTCTTCTGGTAGGAGAGGCAGTGTTTCTGCTGATGACTCTGACGCTGGTACACGTCCAGCTCCTGCTTGTTGATCCTCAGGCACTTGCCAGTCCAGGCCGGGGGGTAGCCTTGGCTCTGGCAAGACTGGCTGTGGTTGTTCTGCCGCTGGTGCTTCAAATGCGATGCCTTCGACTGGTTGAGGCAAGTTCTGCAAACACCATTCCCGGAGCAGGAAAATGGCCACAAAGAAGAGAACAATTGCGCAAGTTAGCATCTGACCCTCAAAGGTGTCCTGGGCGAGATGGTCCAGGGTGTTGTAAGTCGTATTGGCTGTAGTATTGAACAATGTCATGGCCATCTTGTCAGTGAAGAATTGGCGGATAAATACAGTGGATGCGAAATTTGATGTGCTATTGCTGGCGGTTAATGCCTCGAAATGGCCGCTAGAGTGCGGAGATGGGGCGATCAGAGTACTGGAAGGCTGCGTTGCGTTGAGAGTGGTGTTGAAGGAAAGAGAGGCATTCAAGCGACTGGAAGGCGGTGCTCCTCCAATAAGACCCCATATCACATGGTCTGCTACCATGAAGTGCAGCCGCCAGACGCCTAAGTTGAGTAGGGGCAGCAGTGCACACCATGAAAGGCCGACGACTATGCCGCGAAGGAGAAAGCGTAAGCCTAGCAAGGACTGGACAAGGAATCGGCGCACGTAGAGGTACGCCGGCAGCTTGGCAGGCATTGTTGGTGAGTAGACTTTGTGAAAGCGCAGTTGGGTGTTGCACAACTCGCATGACTATATATCGAGTGAGTCTTCTGAACAGCGAAAAAGCACCCCTCCATACTCACCTTCTTCTTACTGTGCTGAAGCCAGTCAATCAAGCAGTCCTGGTGCACCTTGGCAATGGAGCCGCTGCACTTGCAAGGATGGTACAAAGGCATATCCTCCTCTGGCCCGCTGCGACATATCCGACATGTGTCCTCTTCCTCCATATTTGCGTAAATACTGCCCCTCTACGAACTGACTAGAGGGAGCAGCTGCTGTAAAAGGGCGAGAGGCACAGATAGTAGAGGAAATATCGGCGTCAGATCGCAGTCGGGCAGCGTAAATTCACGTGACCTGCCTTTGACGCGCCTCTCTTCGATTGCTTGTGGCGGCAAAAGTGTTGCTCTTTCGGCTCTCTCCATATGTTCTGCAACGGCAGCAATGGGCGAGGAACTCCCGGCACTTACATCCATCAACAGCCCAGTCAAGAGTATTCTGAAGGAACTGCTATACACTGCTCGGAGGAGGAAGTCAGGGTCTTATGCAGTGCTCTATGAAGCATACTCGTCTTTGAAGGCATGCCCGATTCAGTTCACTAGTGTACACCAGCTGCTTCCTCTTGGTGGATTTGGCCCGGCTCTAGTCGACAAAATTGAGATACTTTTGTGCCAGTGGTGTCACGAGCATGGTAGGCGGTATGTAAAAGCACAGTCATCATCTAGTGCCGCAAGGCAAGTCAACATCGAAAGTGAAGAGGAAGAGAATCGAGAAGAAGAGGCCGAGACGGACTCTGATCTCGACAGACAGGCTCCTTTGAAGCGTGCGAAGGGAACAAAGAGTACCACGACAAAAGCAGTGTCAAGACCTAGCAAGAAGAAAACAGCAGAAAGGGAGCCAAAGGTGTTTGTGCCACAGCATAAGTCCGGCACTCACGGAATCCTTGTCTCTCTCTATACACTGACTGCAGAGATGCCAGCAGAAGAAGCAGATGCATCTAAAGCAGACGTAGGGGCGCACTACTATTCAAAGGCTACCATCATACACTTCGCCCAGCCATACAGCACGTCAAAGTACTTTCCCAAAGAGACTTCAGCTCCAGGCAGTGGCCATAACAACTTCTACTGCGCATGGAGTGGAATGAAAATCTTGATCAACAGAGGATATGTGTACCGGCGCGGCAACCCCGCTCGCTTCGGGCTTAGTCAACTGGGCTGGAAGGTGGCGCAGACGTGCACAGAGCGTGAGAAGGGCCTCAAAGCTGGTTGCAACGAGGACAAGGTTGCTGGACTGGCAAGCATGCTTGCGGAGCCAAGCAAGAAGAAGAGGGCGACGAGCTCCAAGGATACTGCCGATGAAGCTTCTCCCCCAGAGGTCTGTGCCCCATTCCTGTACACCTACTTGGATGATTCTCGGCCCCCTCGACATGTTTCAGCGAGAAGCCTCGCCAGCGTCCGCCTGAGCGATCATGACTATAGAATGCTGTACAAGATCGCCTTCGAAAAGGAGCTGGCTCAACATGCGTTTGCAAAGGGCTATATCGAGGATGTCACCGAGCAAGGGAATTTGATGTGCGGCTGGGTCAAGGAGTCTGCGTGCAACGAGACTGCTCCTGGTATCTCTGCTGCAGCTGGACCTTCTCGGACAAGCTCCGAAGCAAAGACAAGGCCGGCTGTCAAGCAGCCGGCGCTCCCGTCAGTCACTGCAAAAGCGGCCATCTGCGCCAAGTCTAAGAGCGCTCTCCAAGTGCATATTAACAATTCTCAAAGCAACGTCATTGAGCTCCTCACCTCGTCAGACATAGAGTACGACGTGCCGCGAGAGCCAGTCAATGTGAAAGCAAAGCCAAGTCGAAGGCAACGAGACAGCGACGAGAGTGAGAGCGATCTTAGTGACATGGCGCCCGTTGTTCGGCAGACAAAGATGGCAAAGGCAAAGAGGTAGCCTGCTTGTACATTATCGCCCCCCTTACATTATACATCAAACCATCATTTATTACAACGACTGCTTCACAGTGTCGAGAAGTGGGATGGCCAGGGGTAAATCTATGGTACAGTCCATGCTATGGAGGTCGAGGTCACCTCCTCTTGATGAGAGGAATGACGTCGTCAAAGGTCCTTCGATTCGCAAACCACGGCTCCTTGTCTCCTAGATGCTCGCTAGAGGTGCCAGCTTGACCTTTCTGCCCCTCCCAGTCAGTTGAGCCACGGAGGGTATGCTGAAATCTTCTCCAGAACCCAAGATAGCCGCCCTTTTTCGCTGGAGTCGCTCCTCCTGATGTTTCCAGCCGATACCACGCCCGTTCGTTGCCAATTTTCACCTCGAGACATTGCCTATCATCGGCTAGTACACTTTTGTTGCCGCCTTCTGCGTAGCTGTGAATAAGTTTCTTCTCCCCAGCAGCCAGCGCACTTCCACGGATGCGATAGATGGACGATAGGGGGACAACTCGCTCATTTGAGCGATCCGTTTGGTAGTATCCCTTGAGCTCGGCTGTTGTGCGAAAGGGTCGGGGGAAGATTGCTCTTGGGAGGAGTGCTGAGAATTCTCGGGAGGAGGTGCGCATGATTAGCTGACGAGCTGGGACGTTCAATGTGAGTTTGGTAATGGTCTTTGTCGGGACCGCAAGAAATGCCCATCCCTGTATTTAGCAGAAATGGGGTCAGAAGTCTTGTTCGACGGAGTAACCTCGAAGACGCTCACAAAAAACAGCCCAACTGTTCCGGCCAGACCCGAGAAAACCATCCTCTTCCCTAGGCCTACCAGTTTTGGCGGGTTCTCAGGATCCCGCCAGGTCAATGGCCAGACCAGACCAGTGTAGAGACTGTATGCCGAGTTCAAGCTGATGTGATTTACATCAGTCATAGACCTTGACACTCTTCACACCTTGACTTCACGTACCCTATTCCAGCGAAGATGGCTCCTATCATGGCATACAGATACGTCTTCATAGCTGATGGCCCACGATATAGAACCGCCTTTCCATCACGAAGAACCAACCCGGGATGCGTCCTGGTCGTCGGTGAGGCCGGCGAGGAGATCAATCTAGCTAAATGAGGTGCAGCGGACAACCTCTGCCGCAGCAGCGACGGTACTCTTACCCCCGGGGATGCGGCAAAGAGCCTAATCATGCCTGCCCTCTGCTTGCCGCGACACCCTGATGTGCAGAGTAGGGGCAGGTCGAGAAGAAGCGCCGCCTTTGCTCGCCAAAAAAGAGGTTGCTTATGTAACGCGAGAGCTGTCAATAGTTGGGCCGTCCGTCCTCTAGTGGCTTTCGTTGGCTCTCTCACACCTGTCACTCAACACTCGGGGGAGAGTGCAAGAGAGGAGCCGAGGTGGAGCATGTCTGCTTCCACTTCCAGCCTGCAGATCAAGCCGACGTGGGAAGACGATGCATGGAAGAGCGACTCTGACGACGACGAATTTGTAAAGACGAGTCGGATAGGCAGCACTTCGTCGACTTCACTCTTTTCCAGTGGCGGTCACAAGAGCAAGACAGCCGCCGCTCGACATGCGCCGCCAGCTAGACCCCACCCGTACCCATTCAGCTCAGAGCAGACTGCCTCTTCATCGCGAGAGGGTATCAGCTTACCCACGATGCAGGTGACGTCTGCAGAGCGACCGAGCATTAGCAGCACCAATACAACAGCAACACAGAGCGGTTGGACATTGATCGAGAGGACAGGGAGTAGAGGCAGTGGAAGTGCAAGTGCGAGTCCAAGAGCAAAGGAGAATATACCTCTTCCAGCACCGGAAGGGGGAGGGGCAACTAAAGAAGAGCAGAATTGTAGAAAGGAGTCGGAAACAGACGCAAAGCTGATGGTCGCTTCAATACGAGACGATCTGGAGGATGTGCTGCGGGGTGAGTGAGACGAATGTCTAGGCACTGAATAAATCCTCATCGAATGTTATCATCGCCCTAGATCCCACCGAGATGCTCTCCAGGCTCTCAATGAAACCCAATGCAAAGAATGCAGGGTCCCGAGCGAGCTCATACAGCGAAGCAGACACATCCATACGGCCCGATGCTGGAAGGTCGAAGGCGGTAGATGCGGCGGGCAACCCTGTTCAAATTTATGATGCGGCGGCATCAGCACCGACTGATGAAGTCGTCATACTTCCAGAGGGGCTGCTAGAGCGCAAGAGCAGCGTGCGGACTACTCGTCGCAAGGCAAAGTTTATAGACTGCCTAGGCGAGGAGGTAGTGCAGATGGGTAAGCAGGCAGGGAGTGTCAGAGAAATAGCAGTCGGCTGATGTAGACGCCCCACTCCAGACAAGCTTCGCACGCTGGCGTGGGCAGGTGTGCCTGATGAAATGCGTCCGATGATCTGGATGCTTCTACTGGGACACCTGCCACCAGCTAAAAGCGCCAGAGAGTCGACGCTGGCTAGAAAGAGGGCTGAATACCAGGCAGGTGTTCGACTGGCCTTTCAACGAGGCAATGAATCACTTGATCAGGCAATCTGGCATCAGATACACATCGACGTCCCTAGAACCAATCCTGGCATTCCTCTTTGGCAGCGAGAGGCCACCCAAAGGGCCTTGGAGCGAATCCTTTACGTCTGGGCCATTAGACACCCGGCCAGCGGCTACGTCCAGGGTATCAACGACCTGGCCACTCCCTTCTTCCAAGTCTTTCTCAGTGCCTACATCTCATCGGACGTAGAGCAGTACGACGTGGCTCTCCTTCCGCCTGCTGTATTGGAAGCACTCGAGGCAGACACGTTCTGGTGCCTCTCCAAGCTGCTAGACGGGATCCAGGACAATTACATCTTTGCACAGCCGGGGATCCAACGTCAAGTAAGGAGAATGGGCGAGCTGGTGGGGAGAATCAATCGTGAGTGTACTTGCAGAGGGACTCAGAAGCCATGCTTACTCTTTACCTCTGCAGCGCCGCTACACAGTCATTTGGAAGAGCAGGGTGTCGAGTACATTCAATTTGCCTTTCGGTGGATGAACTGTCTGTTGATGAGAGAGCTAAGCGTTCGCAACATTGTGCGAATGTGGGACACCTATCTGGTAAATGCGCTGCTCGTCTCTACTGGTGTTTGGTGCTCATCTGTCCTTCTCCAGGCCGAAGGACCGGATGCCTTTTCCGACTTTCACCTCTACGTCTGCTCGTCTTTTCTCAATCGGTGGGATGAGGACTTGCGAAAGATGGACTTTCAAGGCATCATTATGTTCTTGCAGAGCTTGCCGACGCAGAGATGGACTGCTCAAGAGACGGAGTTGCTCCTGGCCGACGCATTTGTGTGAGTTTGGCAGTATCGAAGATCAGCAGCCATCTTTCTCACCTTTTTTTTGCAAATCTAGAAAAAAGAGCTTGTTCGGAGGGACTGCTCACTTGACGAATTAAGAATACAAGCAATGAAGATGAGTTGCCATTCAGCCATTGGCTTCAGGCAGGAATTGCGCCCGATGTGGCGTGGCGTAGCGTGACAGCCGTGGTAGAGTGGGTGCATGAAGCGCAGGCATGTACAGCAATTAGCGTACCAAGGGAGAGAGAAGAGGGTGGCGAGTTCAAAGCGCGGGCCGAGCTGATGGCAGCGCTCGCTTCCTTCTCCTGACCATACTGCTCTGCCTTTGCTCCATCTTATTAGCCATCTCTGGAAGACTGGCTCACCCCGTTATCACTTCTTAGCATCTTACTCACCATTTGCCCGCTCACTATCTTCCTCTTGACTACGCCGACACGCCCATCGTGGCCAGACCCTGTCGCCCTTGCGCCATGTCGCCTCGCCCCATGTCGCCTCGCCTTCAACTCCAAATTCAAGCCGAAAACAGCAGCTGTGCCAGCACTCTAGACAATTGCTGCCCCTGGAACGACGTAAAGCGGTTACCCTCATCGCAACGTCAGAACAGCCTTGATCTCCTCATTAAAGAAATGGGCCTGTTGAACTCCAACTCTCCCGCTCTCGTAATACCTCGCATGCCACCGCCACTCCCGATGGAAGCATACATGCCGACCATGACTACTACTATGCATTTTGCACTGCAATCACCCTCGACGGATTGCGATGCCGACGGGTATCGTGCCGATGCAGAAATTTCACCGAGATGGACCTACCAACGGGGCAAGCAAGCAGGATTCCGCTTCTTCGACAACGAGGCCAAATCTGACAGTGTAGATTGGGAGAAGCACCAGTCTGTTCAAGCCTGGACACTGTGCACATTTCGAGCAACTGTCTTTCAGAGAGACGTGGAGGCAAGTGAAGCAACAGACACCGCCAGACTGCCCTCGATTGCCGCCAGGGGAAGGCGAAGAAGTGCATGCGAGAGCGAGGATATAGTATCTCCCTGCGCTCTCAGGGCAGTGCAGATTGCTGGAATCGAGCATGCAGCCATCTGCACGCCCAGGCCGTCGCCCATCAAGCGAGCATTCAACAACTTGCCATGGAGGCGCAGAGGGCACGACGAGACGCCTTCACCCTCATCGCCACTGCACATCAGGACATGCTCTGATCCGACACTATTGCTGCCCGCCACTGTCTCGAGGACATGGCCGCCATCGCCATTTGGACGCCTCTGCAAGCCAGATACTAGCGGGCTGCTTCAATGCCCTGTCAGCTCCTTCTTCATTTGTGATCGAGGAAATAGGGTGGTCTCATCTCCACTACGTCCGTCGAGTGGACACACCCCCACACCAGTCTCCGAAAAAGAGACCGACGCTCGTCTCAGTGTCGGACTCGGCCTCATTCTCGACTCGCCGTCGGTTGTCGATCCCGTCGACGAAGACTCCGGTTCACCAACTCCGTCAAAGCAAAGCTCAAACTTAGCATACGATGGTCTGCACTCCAGTTTGCTGCCGGTAGACCTCTCTTGAGTCCCCTCATCCCTTCACCCTGTCTGACGCGCTGAAATGCAGATTGGGACTGCACCCGGCCACAGCCACCATGTAGCAGACAATTATAGCCATTAGTATTCTACTCTGCGTGGAGTAAGTCTAAATTTATTGATGGGCGCGTGAACGAGACACGCTTTTTAGCGTGGCCGAGTGTGATGCTCTCTTGCTTCACGTCAAGTCCAACGCTGCACTTCTGCTTTCTTTCTGGGACCACCATTGCACTCGCTATTTGCACGATGACACCTCGATGACGATGGTGACATCTCTGGACTTGGCATGCCCGGTTGCATGGAGGACTGCAGGACAGGGGAGCGGTGGGCAATCAACAAAGGCATGCTTCTCCTCGCCTACACCCCTCTCTAAGCGTGCACCACTTTTGTCCGACGCCGCTCAATGTCAGCAGGCGCAGCCGGAGGAGAGTCATCCGATGGACAGCATTGTCTACAATAAGAACGATGAAGAAGAAGACTGGCTTCAGAGACGATACTACGAGACGCTCTGGCTTGGTGAAGAGCACTCTCCCTTACTTGGCTTTCTTCAGCACCTCGGACGATTCGAAAGGAAGCTGCAACAACGCCCAGTATTCTCCTCCCAACTCATGCCCTCTCTTGCGAGACTTTTGAAGAGCAGGCAGCACATCAGAAATCGATTCACTGCAGCTACTTCGGCACTCAAAGGTCCATCGCCAATAGAAGAGATGATTGAGGGTTTATGCAAGATTGACGATGGATCGAACGGTCCGAGAGAGGAAGAGGTGGTGAGGATCGCATTAGAGAGCGGACCGGGCTCGCTAATCGCCGCAGAGTTGCGCAAGATGGGTGACGCTGCAGGTGATGCCAGGATGACGAGGTCGTGGCTCCAGGCGATCGAGAGTAGAGAGTGAGTCAGGCGAGGCAAGGCGCGAAGGGGAGTGAGACTGCCTACTGACAATGGACTCTTGCTGTCGATCAGACTGCAGGTGCAAATACTCCTCGTCTTGTACTTGCTTCGATTGAGCGCACGAGCGCCGGTGGTGGCTGCATCATCGGCTTCGACCTCGACAGGGAGTAGAAGTGCCAATCGAAAAGAGGAGAATTTGAAGGAAGAACCCGAGCATGAGGAGCAGAGGGTCCCACTCGCATCTACACAACCAGACATCAATGGCGAATCAGCCTCTGCGACACTGACCATTAAGAGAAAGCGGAAAATAGATCATGCAAAGAGATGGACAGGTGGAAAGGGTACGAATGCCTTTCCATGGACGTTGCAGCGGCAGAGCAGTCGGGATGGAAACCTTAATGGGAGCAACGACTACGAGGACAACAACACGAGCCCAGAATCCCTTTCGAAACGATTCGAGTCCTTGCTCGATTCGCTCTGTCTGCAAGTGCTCACTTCTCATCTCATGCTGGACAATGAGCTCGGGAAATCAGATCAGTCGCCTTCCACATCGAAGCAAGGCGATGTCGGTGGGAAGGCCTCGGATGTGATGCAGCCTTGGCAGCGCTTTGGCTCAGAGGGCAGAAGGAGGCAGCACAGTAAAGGAGACAAGGACATCCTGCAATGGCTGTGCTGTCATATCATCGAGCCATACTTTTCAAAGACGCTTCCAAGGCAGTGTGGGATTGTGCGAGGAAAGTGCTTTGTTCCCGGGAGCGGTACTACCCCTGCCAGGCCCGGTAGAAAAGAGTGCGATCAGATCCCCGCAAAGAAGCCGCATGCATCATCTGCCATTGGCCGACATCGCGAGAGGCAGCAAGAGGCCGAGCTAGAGATGAGCCGACGAAGGTCATTCTCGCGAGTGCGTAGTCAGTCGCCGGCGCTGATGTCAAAATCGTTGATGTTGGAAGAATCTCGCATGATGCATACCTCAAAGTCGTCTTCATTACTCGACAAGTGGGACGCGAGGACCGTGAGTGTGCGGAGAAAGTGGGACAGGAGCCAGAGTTTCGGTCCGACGACCATGGAGGTAACGCCAGCATTTGAGAGGAGCAGCAGCGTGCAGCCGATACACAGCCCGACGAGAGAGAAGTCGCCTTTTGTTCGTCATGAATCGCAGACGTTTGTCTTGGACACTCCTCAAAAGAGTGCGCAATGGCGCAACAAAAGCAGTCACTTTGCCAAACTTCTGTAAAGTGTGCGGCGAGCGGAGGGAGAAGGGGAGAGTGCCAACATCACATCTACTCAGCAGCAGTACAGAGGGATCTGTGACTACTCATTAATTGTCCGCATTGTATACAAGTGTATTGTAGTGTAGCTATGCGAGTGAAATCAATCGACGGGCGAGAGATGCGAAGAGGCGCCGAGAATCGACAGACTTTGTGACGACAAAGAATTGGGGAACGAGGGCACAGTCTTGACCCTCAAGCAGTCGTCCTGTCCTTGCTGGGGCAGCCCATGTGTAGAAGATACAGCTTGGCGTCCAATGTCTACTCCCACAACCACTTCACATTTTAGCCACTTCCCGTAATTTATGCTGTATCAGCAGCGGATGGGGGCTCGTATTCACCTCGGCGTCTATCTGATCAGAAGGTGGCACAACCGAGGCCGGGGCGAGCCGTCTCCAGGGACAAGACTTTGAGTTCATATAAATGAGCAGCTCGTGTGTTATCATGTTCGACTTTGGTATCCCTAGCTACTCTCAATTGCACATCTTGATTTTCCTTCCCTCTCCTCGCCATTAAATCGTCAAACATGTTTTCTAATTCACCATTGCTGCTGGTAGTGGCCTTGCTCGTCACCTCGATGTAAGTGACCGGCAGCACTGGACTGGCTCACCAATCTAATCGCTCCTGCTAACAGAGTCGGAGTGGCAGCTCTGCCAATGGAGCGAACATCTTCCTCAAACTCTGCCTCTTCAGCCCGCAAGACCACACTAGGAGAAATGAAAAGGACCCTTGTCCGAGCAATATCCTTTGATGGAAGATACGAGGCAAAAGAGAAGCAATTCGACAATCTCAAGGATAAGATTGCCATCGACGGGAGATTGAGCAAGGCTGAAAAGTGTCGGTACGACAAGCTCCGATCACACTTTGATAGCCAATCTTTGACGTCCATCTCTGAAATTGTCTCAAAGGAAAAAGCTGATATGGTCAAGGGGAGAAAGGAAGAGGAATTGAAAAGACAGGAGACGCTGCCGTCAAGCTTGTTTCCTCCCTCTGAAAAGGGTATGCGAAGGGCAAAAGCCAGGCCAGGCAAGACTACGAAAGGGAAACAACTGGAGAAGCAGCCGACTTTACCGCCAAGCTTGTTTCTTCCATCGGAAAACGACGAGCCAGTGCGCGACTTCTGAGAGGAAGCTACACAATCTTGCGACATGTACGTTTCAACTCAATTCGCAGGTCTATCTCGGCCACAAGATAGATACATTGACAGGCTCTCCGCAGTAGAAAGGAGACATCCTTCATTTGAGTACACGAACCGACTTGATGGCGAGACTTTGGTACTGCACGGCACAACCAGCATCGGGTCTGACAGTGTACGTCTTCCTTGACATGTCCATCAGTTCAACTTGGAAAAGGAGGCCCTCGCTTCCAGGAGACATTGTGAGATACGTCTTTGCTTCAACAGTAAAGTTGGGATAGTAGTCTACGTCGACCGTGCGGTCCATGTGGCTATAAGTGGTGGAGATGTAATCCTCCTTGTGGACAGGCGCACTCTTTGCCATCTCGATCCTAGCTTGAGAGCGCAGACCAATGACTTCTTTGCATGGATATACGCAGACGACTCCTTGCATCAGACTAAAGGCTTCAGAGAATGTTCAGCCCAGTGTGGTCATCGATGCGTGAAAGTACACTGCTCACCAACTACAAAGACGACCTGGAAGAAGCGAGCGGCAAACATGTTGATGGAAAAGGGAGGGAACGGGCAGGGATACAGCGAGGAAGCGCTCGCTCTGTTTTATGAGCGAGCTTCAATCTCTCTCCGTTTTCTATCGGGGGGAGGAGGCAAGGTGGTGAGCAGCTCCGTACTTTACCGCTGAGTTGTAATCGGATAGGAGCCAGTACTTCTATCATCCTCTCCGCTGGGAAGTGAACTGCACGTTGAGGGCCTACATCTTTCCTGACCGAGTCCAATGGCTGGGTTCCTTGGCTTGGCGCAGCAATTGCACCTGCTACTGTACGCCTGTCTCATCAGCCCAGTGTTCAATTTCTACCCGAATCAGCAAGCGTCTTCCCTCCTCGCATGCTTAGCTCGCCTTACAAAGAGGAAGAAGCTGGTTCAAGCAGCATCCCATCGAGAATTCATCTATTCACTGCTGTGTTGCAACTTTGAGAAGCACATCAGTAGACCCAAACAAAAGGCGCAATCTTGCGCAAAGGTGGCTGCACTGCATCAAAGACAGGCGGTGCAGAGCCTCACTACGCAAATGACAGCGCCTGGAATCTAGAGAGATTCGTGCGAGGTACGCTTCATTGCGATATTCGAATGAAGGCAGTGCACAGCAGTGCCCAGTGCGGTGCACTGCGGTGAGTGGCTGAACTTTCGGTGGACGTCGGTGAGATACCTTGAGCGCCCTTCCAAGACGCAGTGTGCCTGCTTTAAGAGCTATAAAGCGAGCAGCAACTCTGCTTTGCATCTTACTCATCTTTCAGGTCTTAGAGCTGGTCTCGATCTTCCTTCCCTCGTCAATTTCATCGCCATGAAAGCATTGAAAGCCTCCCCTACTCCGATGCTGGCCATGCTGCTCTTTGCGTGAGTGGCCGTTGTCGATGAAACGTGATTAGCTGCTGAATGCTGGTGCCCTTGTCAGAGAAATGCACTGGGCAATTCCACTGCCCCTTGCCGAAGTAGTGTCAAAGCAATCCAAGCCGACGTTGGCGCAAAGGGTCACGAACAAGGCGTACAAAGCCTGGTCGAGTCGTTTGACCAAGCCGGGAAAGAGCTATGCGCCTTCACCACCTTCTAGCAAGCACACTGCACCGTCGGCACCACCACCGCAGGAGGTTGTCATAACCACTGCTTCAGTACGAGACCAATTATATGCAAAGGACAACACTGCGCATCGAGAGCACAAGGCTTCCCCGTCCGAGCAAGGGCTATACACCAAGAAGTCCAGCTGGGCAAGGCAAGGCGCTGAGAAGGACGCAGAAAAGCAGCGTCACGCGATCGAGCACCCACCGACAAGGCACGGTGCGGCTTCCGAGCATCACGTTGCTACTCCAAGTCGCTACCAGTCCGAGATCACCGAGGTCTCTTCCCCTCCACGGGAGCAGAATCCAGCAAAGACTAGCGGGTCAGATGAGCATGGGCGCACTCTGGAGCAGACGCATCACCATTCCAAAGCACAGAATGCTCCGCCATCAGGCCGTATTGGAACGGTCAAAAAGACGCTCAAGAATCTCGTCAAGGCCGTTGGCAAAAAGCCCGCGGAAGAAGATACTTTCAACAGCCCAGTCCGGAATCCAAGACGCATGGCAGATCATGAAAGGCTCCACAGAGAATCTGACGATGCTCGCGACAAGGGAAAGGCTGCATACAAGACTACGCTGCAATCGCCCTTGGAGCATTCTATGGAAGACAGGCAAAGCCCGGAGGATACTAATCCTGCTAGTAGAAAAAGCCGCTTTGGGAAGGTCAGAAAAGGTGCTGTGCTTGTCAAGGCAAAGGAGGATCGAAGGCGGGAGTATGAGATGCTCAAAGATGAAGCTATTGTTCGTGGCCACTTTAGCGACCCCAGAGATAAAAAGCGACTAGCAGAGCTGAACAGGGAATTCACACCTCCTCTTGCGTACAAGGAGAACTTTCACGAGAAACTCGATGTCCTGCCCAAGAACACACCCATGAAGCTGGTAATCACGAGGCCCGAGCAGGGTTACCATCAAACTGTATACGGGCCTACGACTGGTAAAGCGCGGGAAGCGTACGAAGCCCTCAAAGACAAGGCCACCGTCCACGGTCGCTTGAGCCGCAATGAGAAAAAGAGGCTTGCCAAGCTCCATGAGCAATACACCTCACCCGTGGCTCACAAACACAATTTCTTCGACACAATGAACTTGCTCCCCGAAAACGAGAGCATCGTCATGGCGCTGGAATAGTAGGCGATGTTGTACAAGATTGCGTATACGATAGAATGATCGAGTGTCTTGCAATTAGAGTGTAGAATCACAATCGGTGAGCACAAGAAGAAGAAGAGCGCTCGACCGGTGTATGATGTATGAGACAACGGCAGAGCAATTCACGGTTACTGAAAGACGCTAGGGCGGGGCTTGACCGATTCCGCGCCGAGACATCCTCGCCCATCAGCTCGCAGTCAGCTTCATGCCGGGAGCGTATCTCATCAATGCTCGAGCCAGCCAATGAAATGGAGAAGTACAACATGCAAGGAGGCAGTGTCTGTACCGCTCAGATGCCAAGGAGATGCGCCTATAGTGCTAGCTGTCTTGATTCCATCTACGATCCTCCCTGCATCGATCCTTCCTCGTACATTTGTGATTCTGGTAGCGTGGCCGGTCTGCATTGCAATCAGTGCGCCATGTGTTACCCCGCCCTGTCACTTGATCACCTTCGCTTTCCAGTCCAGGGCTGCAGTCATTCGGCGCGCCTAGAGCGGATCTTGCAGGCGTGGACTTTGCCCGGCCGTCGTTATAGATAAAGAGCATTGATTACCCGCGGCAGGCCGATAAAGGCCGTGCACACCGCGGCTAGAGCGCGCCAAGTGAATAGTACCGGTAGTGTTAATCTGCTCCAATGCCCCGAGCGAAACTGGCTCAACTAAGATACAGCAGCCTTATATACCCCTCTCCCTCTACCCTCTGCCCTTTACCCACCACCCTCGACCCAAGCCACCTGCCACGCACGCAAACAAGTCAGATAGACACATGCCATGGCGCCCTCGATTGCGTTATCAGATCCAGTCGAGCCTGTCCCCGGCCTGACATCAAATGCACCTCTAGCTTCCAAGGCGTCCATCTCGCATCCGCTAGATCCTCTGTCGGCAAATGAGTGAGTCATTTAAATACCATACCGAAACGACCAATTCTGACTGCTTTTGCTCTTGCAGAATCGCAGCTGCTTCCATTGTTGTGCAGCACTATGTCGCCACGCAGACGCCCATTAAGGCCTTCAAGTTTGCCTCTAGCCTGCTGGTCAACCCGCCCAAGGCAGCCGTGCTCATGGCCCTCGGACTGCCTCTTCCAAAGGACAAGTCCGAGGTGGACCAGGCGTCTCTCAGGAAGCGCCTTGCTGAGCGGCACGCTGAATGCCAGATATTCGACGCAGTCACCGGCAATGCCTACGAGATCGTCGTCATCCTGACTGCTCTCTCCCAGTCAAGCAGTGTCGCATCTCAATCGGCCGCGGAGCTGGGCAAAGTCAGCCACTTTGTCAAGCTGCCTGTGGGCATGCAGCCCGGCCTGGCGCCAGAAGAAGTGGCCGATGCCGAAGACATCATGCGAAGTGACCCTAGAGTCATCGAGGCGGCCCGTCAGGTAGGCGTGGAGCCAGAGTGTCTCTATGCAGATGGATGGTCCATCGGCTACGACGACCGCTTCCCTACGACGATGCGTCTGCAGCAGTGTCTCGTCTACGCACGAAAGAGCCCTCATGAGAACCTGTATGCTCACCCGATGGACTTCTACGTCGTCCTCGACAGCAATGCGCGAAAGGTGCTCAGCATCGACTTTCCAAAGCATCGTGGTCCCGTCGGCAGCGACGACCCCGATGGTAGACCAGGACCCGTTTCAATGGACGCGAAAGAGGGCCTGGCATTTGCAGAGCGAGAGAGGATACCACCGCCCATGCAGTCATACGACTACCTGCCCGAGCTCATGGCACAGGACGCCTCGATGCCGTCGTTGCGCCAAGATCTCAAGCCGCTGCACGTCGTTCAGCCAGAAGGCGTGAGCTACTCTCTCCGAGGCAACGAAGTTTCCTGGCAGAAGTGGAACCTGCACGTCGGCTTCCACCCACGAGACGGGCTCGTCATTTCGACGGTGACGTACAACGACGCTGGCGAGATCCGCCCGCTGTTCTATCGCATGTCCGTCGCCGAAATGGTCGTCCCATATGGCGAGACGATCCACCCGCATCCTCGCAAGTTTGCCTTTGACGTGGGAGAGTACGGCATGGGCACTCTGTCAAACTCGCTCGAGCTCGGCTGCGACTGCCTGGGCTCCATTTCGTACCTGGACGGCACCTACGTCGGCATCGAGGGAAAGCCGGTTACCATCAAGCAGTGCATCTGCATCCACGAGGAAGACGCCGGAATCGCTTGGAAGCACACCGACTACCGACCAGGTGGACGGAGCCGATCAGCTCGCGCTCGGAAGCTCGTCATACAGATGATCTGCACCATAGCCAACTACGAGTACATTTACAACTACAACTTTTTCACCGACGGCAGTGTCCAGCTGGAGGTCAAGCTGACGGGTGTGCTGAATCTGTACCTCAAGCACAAGGGCGAGCTGGAGGCGAATCCATACGGCGTCGAAGTGGCGCCCCAGGTCACGGCCCAGGTCCACCAGCATCTCTTTTCCCTCCGCCTGGACCCCATGATTGACGGCGTGGAAAACACGGTCATGCAGACGGACATTGTGCAGACGCCATATCCGACCGGCCATGCACACAACCACCTCGGCAACGGCTTCCGTGTGCAGCAGTCTGCCATTGAAAAGGCCGGCGGATACGAGTGGGATCCAAAGGCCCAGCGGGTGTGGAGCATTGCCAACAGGAACCGCACCCACTATGCCTCTGGAAAGCCAGTCTCGTACAAGATCCACACCAGGGACTTTACACCCTTGGCCATGCGCGACGATTCCATGGCGGGAAAGAGGGCCCAATTTGCCACTCGCCCGCTCTGGGTCTCGAAATTCGACGAGGAGCAGCTGTGGCCCTCTGGCAAGTACGTCCCGCAACAGCGCGACACGGCCGACGACTCGATTGGAAACTGGGTCAAGGACGCCCACAATGTGGCAGAAGAGGATCTCGTCGTCTGGCTCACCTTTGGCGTCACGCATGTTCCCCGGCCAGAGGACTTTCCCGTCATGCCAGTCGAGCATCTCTCCGTCTGGCTGAAGCCGGCAAACTTTTTTGCAATGAACCCGGCCCACGACCTGCCCGCTCTGCAGGACAAGGAGTCTCGCTACGCCGAGCCGGCCACTTCGTCGTCATGCTGCAGCAGCAGCAATGCAAACGGCCGCTAAATGCTCTATTGAATAGTGGTTCCAGCACCAAATCTTCTCTTCTTCCTTTATTTCTCCTCTTTTTCTCTCTTTCCACTCTCTCATTCTACCCATGTACACATTGACACATCTGTACTCTATGCACACTGGCACCGGTGCTTGCCAGCCCAAATTTACACTATTTTATGTTAGAATCGGGAGCACTCAAAAAAGACACTGCCATCCTACCCCGGCTTTGTCTCTCCGCGCAACCCTCGCACATATCTCGCGCTCAGGGCTGGCAGGGGCAGGCGGGCGGGAAGCGCGGCAAGGGAAAGCCAGGAAGAAATTAAGCATCTGCTCCACATCAGGCAGGAAGAAGGCATTGCTAGCTCGCTCTTGACTCACGACTGCTTCCTCCCTGACTCACAATGCTCGCTCGACTGGTCCTCTGCTTGTGTGTAGCGGTGATGGGCTGCCATGCTGTTCTGGAGCGGGTGGCAGAGTTTAGCTTCTCGGGCGTCAGCACCTTTGCCCACCTGGAGCACCACAAGTGGTGAGCACCTTTGTGCAGGTAAAGGGTGAATTCGCTCACACTCTTCTTGCCAGCCTGTATGAGGACGAGCCCCTCTTCGACATTGCCGTGCTGGGAATGCCCTTTGACACGGCAGTGTCCTACCGGTGAGTATGTGTCATGCCCCGTGCTCCACGACGCTCAGTTCACTCTGTCCCGGCGACGCAAAGACCAGGCGCCCGCTTTGGGCCTCGTGGGATCCGGGCAGGCAGCTCCCGCCAGACGTCGTTTCGCTCCTTTAACCCCATCCTCGGCATCAATCCGTATGCCAGCCACACCAAGATCATCGACTGCGGCGACGTCGAGCTGAATCCGTTTGACAACTCGATTGCCTTTGCCACCATGCAGGAGGCCTACTCCGATCTGCTCGCCAGACCGACGCCGCAGGGTGCATCGTCTGTGTCCAGTCTGAAGAGCAACGGGAAACGGCCGCTCGCACTGGACGGAAAGCAGCACCCTCGTATCGCGACAATGGGAGGGGACCACTCGATTGTGCTGCCGATCCTGAGATCGCTGCACAAAGTGTACGGCCCAATCACGGTGCTCCACTGGGACTCGCACCTGGACTCCTGGGCGCCGGCTGCATATGGCAAGACGGCGTCGGTGCAGTCTGGCTACACTCACGGCTCCATGGTGAGAATAACGTTGTCCCAGACACGAGCTGCATTGGCTTACCCTGCCCGCTAGTTCTACCACGGAGCAAAGGAGGGACTAACGTCGAATCACTCCATGCACGTCGGTCTCCGCTCGCTGCTGAGTGGCACCGATTATGAAGACTATCACCACGACGACAGCCTGGGCTACGTGTACATCGAGACCGACGAGATGGACGACCTGGGCGCAGAGGGCGTCGTATCGGCCATCAAATCACGAGTGGGCGATGCCGCCGTGTATCTAAGCCTGGACATGTGAGTAACTCTGCTCGAGTACTGCCTTGCCAGTCGACCTCATCTTGTCCCTGTCCTGCAGAGATGTCCTGGACCCGTCGTATGCGCCTGGGACCGGCACGCCCGTCAGCGGAGGCCTGTGGGTATCTCGCCGATGATGTGCCTCTTTCCCCTTTCTCACCCTCCGTCTTACTTTCAGCACCTCTCGCGAAGTCCGAAAGATGATACGCATGCTCGACGGCCTCAACATCGTCGGCTGTGACGTCGTCGAAGTCAGTCCACCCTACGACAGCCAGGGTGGGTGTGCCAATGATTGCAGACTGACTGGCCTCCCTTGCTGACATGTCCCTCTCGCCTGCAGAAATCACGGCACTGGCGGCGGCGGAAATCATGTACGAGATGCTGAGCATCATGGCCCTCACTCCCCTCGACAAGGAGCCCGTGCCCAGACGGGCTCGCCCCGACGCAAAGGCCAAGCGAGACGCCGCCCCTCACAAGCGTGGCACCACCCCCGCTGCCGGCACTCATGTCACGCACGAAGAACTGTAAGGGCGTCGTAATGGTAGCAATCTAGTATACAAGAAGTGAAGCAGAAGCGCAATCCCTGCCGGTGACACGAGCAGCCCCGAAGGCAGTCTGGTAGATACAGTGAAGCGTAGAAAGGCTAGTCCCGAGAAAGCTCGTAGGTGTCGACCTCTTGCGAGCTGCCCTGCTTCTTGCCCTCGTCGAGAGAAGCCTCGGCGCCATCCTGACTGGAGGCAG
>CAWLAL010000242.1:0-28271 GCA_963854785.1 Vaccinium vitis-idaea | reverse complement strand
ATTCGTCGAGGCGCGGTACAGGGGCGCGCCTAGAGCGGCCTGGATGATGCGTCTGTTGCTGATTTGCCCGAGGCAATGAATGCCCCCCACCTATCTCACGCCACTGCATGTTGTGACTGACGATTGAGGTGGACATCGAGCTTGGCAGGGATGCAACTTGGGAGAATATCTGGACAACGTGGGATTTTGACGTTGCAACTTGAGAGGCGAGATTGTCGCGCGTGGCCGCCTCCCCTCTTATCTCTTTTTCCTTATCAGAGTGAGGACGGACCACGCGCCACGAGCCAATCAGAAGCAGAGGAAGAAGCCATGAGTAATGTCCTCGACCAGGTACCCTTTGCAGATTCGCCGGGGGTCTGGCTCTACTCTGTCATCCCTCCTTGCTCGTGCTGCACATCCGGTGACTCTCGCGCAGATGGCTCAGTCTGCGCTTGCTGAAAACGGACCGCCAGAGGGAATGGCCGAGCTTCGCAGCGATCCAATCTTTCTCTCGCAGTTTCTGCGCCTGGCTCTACCGCCGATTGATGCCGTCGGTGCGTCACCAAAGAGCACACCCAGCGGAAATGCATACATGCCGCCCTCGGTGGGCTCCCCATCGGAGCTGAAATCGGTGCCCAAGCTGCAGCCATGGGTCAGTGCAAAGACGGGAAAGCCCTTTGTGGACGACGTCACCACCATGCTGGACAACATGGACGAGGCAAGTCTGCCCCTATTGAAAGAGAGTTTCCCGAGGCTTATGCTGACGATTTCCTCCTCAGACGGAAAACTTTCAGCACATCCTGCCGCCGCCTGCGTTTCGAAAAGATGACCTGCCCCAGGCGACGATGCTGCCGACGGTCCATCTCTGGTGCATCATCCAGGCGTGGCAGCCATTTAATCGACTCTTACATCTGGAAGAAGAAGTGTCGCTAGGAGGACATACCAGCGAAGGACGGCTGCGGGGTGCGCTGCAGCTCTCTGACCACACGCCGGACCATGCAACCACATCCAGTGCCATCCCTCGTCAGCTCATCTTTCGGCCAAGTGAGGGCAAAGGAATGCGGGGCGTCATCATTGTCAAGGAGCCCTGGATCGTGTCTCTGCCCGACCTGTTCGACAATCAAGGTGCCATCATCACACCCTCAGATACCACATCCGACGACCCGACAAAAGCAGCGCTCCTTGAAACGCTGGCATACCTCCAGAGCTCGAAGACAACGCATGCCATCCTGACGACCTATCGACACTTCGTCTTTCTCCGCTGTCAGCATGGCCAAGACGGAGAGCTTGCCGATGTGCAGGTCAGTCCAGTCATTGCTGCTGGCGACCGAAGGATGACTGTCTATTCGGCGCTGTGGTACTTTTGTCGAGACATCGCACCATTGAAGTAGCATCCCCAACAGGCAGGCTACGCCATGTACACAGAATCGTTCAACGACATGATAGAGTACACATTCTGCAATTATGATCTACAGCACCGTCTTGAGCCACTGCAGGAGCGACGCAGCTATTGACGCTTGCCTTCTCGCTCTCCCCGTGCCAAGGCCCAGCTCATCCATTCCTTCCACCCGGGCATCGCTGCCGTGTGTAGAAGGGGCATCGGCAAAGACGTCGTACCTCTTTCCCTCCATCAGCTGAACCACTTGTTCAAGGTCTTGATCTTCCTCCGGCGAGTCGCATCGCACCTTTGCGGACTGGATGATCCCATTCTTGACATGCAGATCGATTTCAAAGGCTGATTCAACATCTCCCAGTCCCTCTGAGCGGATGCGATGATGAAACTCTGGCGTCTGACCCCAAATCCAATCCCAGCTGTTCATCTCGTTCCACCCAGCCTGCAGCTCTCCCTTTGTGTCCTCCAAGACTTGCGCATAGTTGTCTTCTCCCACTTCTATCACGTCGGCCTCTCCATACGTCCTCTGAAACTCGGCCAGGACGGCTTGACAGAAGCTTTCATGAGTGAGACTCTGCCTGCGAGAAGCAAATGCATCGACGAGGTTGCTGACTGGTGAGGGGACGCTCTCCACACCTTTGCTCTTCATTGTGCTGCGGGAGGGCTTCAATGCAGAGCCGAGATGAGTCAGGTTGCTGGAAAGCAGCATGGTCCCGTGATGGTAGGCTCGAGAGGAGATGATCTTGTAGGCACTGCCGGAGATTTTGCGTTCTGGATCCTTGCGGTTCTTGAGTGAGATGCAGATGTCGTAGCGTCTATTGACATAGGCCCCTAGTGTTACATCGCCCAGATCATCGTTGGATCCGGCTTGGAGGGAGACGGGCTCTCTGTTCAACGCCCGTGCTACTAGTTCGGCGTGCTGCGGCCGAGTGAAAGCTTCTCGAGCAATGTGGAAAGAGTAATTGGTGTTTCCATGGTCCTGAATCCGGTGCAATTAGTGTTAGCAGACCCTTCAGCATGTCTCGTATCGGCACTATAAACGCACATGGTAGACAGAGCCGCCTCCGCTTCTCCTCCTGACCAGGTGTAAATGCAGCTCCTTCATCCTCGTGACGTCGAGCTCCCTCCATGGATTTTGATTCCGCCCAATGACGATGCACGGGTCGTTGCGATACAACAGACACAGAGGCGAGTCTTTCGGCTTGGAGCGCAGGAGATGTTGCTCGAGGGAGAGATTAAAGTGCGGGTGAGACGAGAGGGATATGTATGCCTTTATTCAAGTCAGCCGATGCCCCGCTCTTAAGAAAGCCAATAGCTGCTCACCAGGGGTTGTGAAGATGTGCAAGCAGAAGAAGATATGGCCCGACGCCATGACGCCGCAGCGACGTGGTGCGCTGGGCCCCTGCCCACCAGTGTGGCCATGACGACGGTCAACAAGGAAGAAAGACGCAGGCGCCGCTAGCAATCTTCTCACCTGGCCCAAGCGCAGCGCAGGCCAATTGCGACTCCGCCAATAGTCCAGCTCAATGCTCGGCGGCGCCGCTCGACTGATCAGCGCTTCGGCACCCTTTAGTACTCTGCATCATCACCTCCTGCACACCGCCGCTTTCGTCACTCCATCACTCTTCCTTCATCGAAAAAGAAGGCGCAAGGGTAGGAAGGGCACCACTCAAGGCGGTGTTGCTTCTCTCTGCAGGCTGAGCACTTGTCACTTTGCTTAGTCTTGTCCCCGCAACGCGACGCTCGCTTTTCTTCTCTCGCTTCTTACCTGCCCACACTCTCTCTTGGAACGACGGAGCGGACACGCTACTCGAGCAGGAACAAGAGCAGGAGGGAACAAGAGCAGGAGTAGATGACTGGACTATCCATCATGTCGCCGCCCTTGATCTCAACCTGGGCTGTCCCCCATGCCGACACCTTCGAATTTGTCCTGTACCTCTTGCGACTCATCCAGCCCTCGGTCATTCTCGCAGTCGTCATACTTTCCGTTTCCCTCAAGCCATTTGTCAATCTATTGAGCTTTGTGTTCGCCCCAAATCCTCACACCATCTCGGCTGCCACAACTCGCTATGGCACTGCCATCAGCGCCGGTCCAGTCCAGGCCACTCCCCAACCTTCTGCATCTGGCGTACCTGAGCCTACCCCGGTCATTGTCCCTGTCCGCTCGAGAAGGCGCCTGCTAACATATCTCAGTCTGGGCGGTCTGGCCGCGACATATTTCCTCTCGGGTGCTGTCGTCGTTCTACGAGCTGTCATACCGCCACAAGAATGGACGCCTGATGCACCTCGATGGCAAGCAATCGAGTGGCAGGCATTGCTAGGACTGATTGCATGGAGCACCGTCGCCATTGCCTGTGCATACGAGGAGACGGTACGAGCTAGGGGAGACTATGGCCGAGGAAAAGCAGTCTGGTCGCTCTTTGTGGGCTTCAGCACCGACGCCGTCATCATCGTCCTCTACGCTCTGACAAAGAAGCACCCGATCGAAAAGGTCCCCAAGAGCAGTATATGGGTCATTGGGCAGCTTGTTCTCGTTGCTATCCGACTCCTGCTTCTCTACCCTCTTCTGGCTGTTGCCTTGCAGTGGGACAAGGTACAATTTGTTCGAGCGGCAGAGCTAAGAAGTCAGCAGGCGGCAAGAGATGGCGAAGATGGTACTAGCCGCACGCCGCCCTCTCCTCAAGACGGCGAGAGAAGCGCTTTGCTTCAGGCAAACAAGGCTGGCGCTTCTCACTATGGCTCCACTCTCAAGCCCAATGGTACCTCTTCCTCGGCTTCTGGGTCCCACACACCCAATGCCAATGTCAGCGCGGCTAATGCCGATATGGGGCTCACCGTCACGGCTACTCCGCCTCCACCCACATTTAGAGTCTTTTTCCAACGAGTCAGAGTCCTCTTTCCCTACCTCTGGCCTTCGCAGTCAGCCCATCTGCAGCTCTTGGCCGTCTTTTGCGCTGGACTGCTCGTCTTTGGCCGGTTTGTCAATCTCTTTGTCCCACTGACACTGGGAAAGATTGTCGAGGATCTTGCTACGGGACAAGCGCCGTGGTGGCACATTACCACTTATGCGCTTCTCAAGATGCTTCAAGGCAGTGGTGGCCTGCTTGCTGTCCTGCAAGCACTGGCATGGCTTCCCATTGAGCAATTCAGCGATCGAAGCCTCTCGCTCATGGCCTTTGACCACCTCCTTCACCTCAGCATGGCATTCCACACTCGAAGAAAGACGGGAGAAATTCTGCGGATCTTAGACCGAGGTGCCGTCATCTCGTCCTTCTTTCAATACCTCATCTTCAACGTCGTGCCGATTTTTGTCGACATTGCCGTTGCTATGATCTATCTAGGCTCTACCTTTGGCTGGATCGTAGGATTGGCCATCTTTTCCGTCATGTATCTGTACACGTACGTCTCCGTCTCCTTGACGACTTGGAGGACAACACTGCGAAGACAGGCGAACAATAAGGACAGCATCTCTCGTGCCATTCATGCCGATGTCCCTTATTAACTACGAGCTCGTCAAGGTCCACTCCAACGAGCCGTACGAGCTGGATCGCTACCGCACAGCTTTGCTTGACTACCAGCAAGCCGACTACCGTGTGACCGCCTCTCTCAATCTGCTCAACTTTGTGCAGAACTCCATCATCACAGCTGGCACGCTCATCACCTGCCTCTTTGTCGCACGAAACGTTGTCGCTGGACATAGCACCTCAAGTCAATTTGTCGTATTCATCACCTATCTGCAACAAGTCTATGTGCCGCTGTCGTTCCTCGGCACTCTACATCGAGTCTTGATGCAGAACCTAGTGGACACGGACAAGCTGATGGGTCTGCTGGAAGAAGAGTCCGATGTGCGGGATCAACCAGGTGCCAAGGATCTCGTCATTACCGATGGTGTGATCGAGTTCAAAGACGTCCACTTTAGCTACGATGGCAGGATTGAAGCACTCAAGGGGCTCAACTTCAAAGTCAATGCAAAGGAGAGTGCGGCATTGGTTGGCGAAAGTGGAGCGGGCAAGAGCAGCGTCATGCGACTGCTGTACCGCTTCTACGACATCCAGCAGGGCCAGATTCTCATCGATGGGCAGGACATCAGCAAGGTCAAGCAAGCCAGCCTTCGAAAGGCTATTGGTATTGTGCCTCAAGAGCCGAGCTTGTTCAATACGAGCATCTATCAGAACATTCTGTACGGCGACACAAATGCGACAGAAGAGATGGTCTTTGCGGCCGCCAAGGCAGCGCAAATCTACGACCGAGTGCTTTCCTTCCCTGACCAGTGGAAGACTATCGTGGGCGAGAGAGGAGTGAAGCTCTCTGGCGGTGAAAAGCAGCGAGTGGCGTTGGCCAGGACATTTTTGAAGAATCCCGCCATTCTACTGCTGGATGAAGCAACGAGTGCGCTGGATACGCACACCGAAAAGCTGCTTCAGGTGGCACTCAAGAACATCATGGAAGGACGCACCAGTTTGACCATTGCCCACCGTTTGAGCACCATTGTCAATAGCGATCGCATCCTTGTCTTGGATTCTGGCAGAGCAGTCGAGAATGGAAGCCACGGCTCGCTCGTCGATCGGGGCGGCCTGTACAAGAGTATGTGGATGCAGCAGATCAAGACGGAAGAGGAGGCGAAATGGGCAGCAAAGGAGGAGCAACAAACAGAGACAGACGCGGAGGAAAAGGCAAAGAAGGGCACGCCAGTGGAGCAAAAGGGTTTGCTGGGAATCCTGCCCCCTTCGCAGCACCAAGGAGCGTCGGACGAGGGTGGAGGCCCTGTTTCACCCACCCAGCTGCTGAGTGAGAGCGGACACGGCGATCTCGTAGCAGAGCAGACTGGCAAGAAAGCCCTTGAGACGAAGCCAGCCGCCGAAGCCGGTGTCAGTACGAGCAAGCCAGAGGAACTCGTCAAAGCAGACGAGGTGCCGAGTTACATCATCGACGCCATATCCGCCGGTCCTCCAACTGCACAAGACAAGGGCAAAGGTACAGCTACGACAATCACTGAACCGGCCCAGAAGGAGGCTGCGGATGCATCAACGAAGATTGCGTCGAAGAAGGAGAATGTCGGGTTTCCCTTGCAAGATGTGGCCGACAGAAAGGTTTCTGCGCCAGGCAGCATATCAAATACCCACTCTCGCAACGCCAGTCGAGATGGCAGTGCCGTGGGGCTTGGTAAGCCACCTGCGACGTCGGCGTCGGGGACAGATACACCAAACAAGGACAAGGACAGCCTGCGTCGTCGTATTACATCGCTCATTCGTCGATCGCCGAGTAACAGTACTTCTCCACCAGCAAGTAACAACGCAGCTTCTTCAACACCGGGAGCAGCAGCAGCTGGTGGAGAAGCGCGAGCTGAGAATAGCCTGATCGGCGGCTTGACTACCGACAAGAGCACGACGCCAAAGAAGGAGGCGGAAGGCAAAAAGGTAGCTACTCCTCCTGCTGCCAAGCCGGCTGCTTCTGCGAGCCCAAAATCTGCCGAGTCGAGTCCGTCCAAGACCAAGGCTGTGACGGACGAGGCAGATGCAAAGGCGGCATCGCCAGCCCTTCTCGCGCCAAAGGGCGAGGGATGGCATCAGCGCAATCGAAGCGCCAGCACTGCTTCACAGATTTCGGCAGAAGGAGGAGAGGCAAGCAAGAAGAAGGTGAGTTTCATCGGAAGGGTGCGCTTTTTCGATGCAACTGACCATGTATTCATACGACCTTCGTTTTCTACTCACAGAAGAAGTGAGTGCAAAGAAGGCGATGCGCCACGAGTGACAGTATCTGACGTCTTTGCTCCCCTCAGCCGCCGTCGCAAGAAGAGTACCAGCACTGCCAACAAGTAGATGACATTACATGTAGTGAACATTGTAGCAGAATGAACATTAATGAACCATACTTAGGACGTCTTGCCATCACCATGACCAGCCTCTCCTGAGGGGAAGCATGAGAGAAACACGTGACATCAACGCGCCTAAAGTCGCCGCGTCTTTACAATGAGAGCATCTTGTAGAGTGCTGCTTCGCTTGCGCCTTGCCTCTGCACCATCATGACGTCGATCCACGCCGGCTCACGATCGCAGTACTCTGCGCCCATGCTGGGTGGGCCGCCGTCGGACAAAAAGTACCGGTTTCCCATCGAAGGGGATGATGTGCTCATTGATACTCTCCGGAAGCTGGAAATCTTTGACATTCACGAACAAGACCTGCAGCGACCGAATCAACAAGTCGCCCTCACCTGCTTCCTAGCCTTTGTAGAGCTGCTGAGCTACGTCAACGACCAAGTCGTAGAGTCCATCAAGGCTGACTGTCTGGACAGACTGGAGCACAAGGTCAGTCTTGAGAGACTCGTGTCGGCTCCATTAGCTCATTGCCTTTTCCATTGCCTTTTCCTGCAGGAATTGTACGATGATTCGCTTTCCTTTCTGATCCGCTTCAACGAAATGTGAGTGCCAACGGGGCTTGCATGACAATTTCCAACTCACTCTGGCTCCCACTCCAGTCGAGCTCTCATGATTGCCTCGACCATTACCGACTTTACCATCTCAGACATTACTCGACCCAAACCCAAGCGATTCAAGAAGCAGATGTTTGCCCTCATTAATTTCCTGCGCTTCTCTGAGCATCACATTCAGCACTTCGACGGGCTCAAAGGAGACAAGGACAAGATCTTTGCGGATAAGGAGAGTCTGGCGATCAAAGTGGCCAAGATGGAGGAAGAGGTGCTTTCCGAAGAGGCGATTCGAAAGCGTCAGGAAGGGGCAACGCTTCAGCTTCGCGAGGTAAATGCAAAGCTGAGTGACCGGCTGCAGGATCTGCAGGAGGCGCAACAGACGATGAGGCAGCAGTATGACGACAAAAAGGCGGCGCAAGCAGACGCAAAGGCGAGATGCGATGGGTTGAAGAGGGATTGTGAAGCGTTGAGCGCCGAGGTGGAGAAGCTGCAGATGAGAATCGACAACAACCCAACGCAGCTGAGGGACATGAATGAGAATCAGCGGCGGCGTCTGAAGGAAAAGGAGCAGGCATGCCATGAGGAGGAGAGCAAGTCGTTGATCATGGCACAGAAGAAGAGGGTGCTGGAGGCATTGGAAGCGGATATTACCAACTGTGTGCAACTGGTCAGGAGCTGCTTGGACGAGCAGATGCGACTGACGAGGGAGCAGCAGGAGCTGGACAAGATCCGAAAAGACCGCACAGAGATGGCAGAAGAGAGGGACAATCTGACGCTGCGAGTCGAGCAGGCAAAGCAGACATTAAAGTACGCCATGGACCGCTTGGAAAAGACGGAGAAGAGTATAGAAGCCAAGCGGGAAGAGTCGAAGCGAAAGGCGGAATCGACAAACGAGAAGTGGCAAGAAGCGCAGAGGTTGAGAAAGCAAAGACACGAGCAGGCAGAGGTTCTGCATCGGCAAGTGGCGGCTATTGAAGCAGAGTACGACTCCATCACAAGGAGCTTTGATGCCTTTTATTCCGACCTGGCACTGAACAAGGAAAAGCTGGAAAGGCAGAGCCGGGCTTACATGCAGGCCATCGCACAGAGGATGGACTTGCAGGTCGACATTCTGTGATTCTGCTGCTGCCTACTATATTTGTACGATACGGGAGTCACTTGATGTAACATAATGTACTGAATACGGATCTCTCCAAAGGCAAGAGTGGTTGAATCATCTTCGAGCCGTTTCACGCAATCTTGCCTTAAGTAAGTCGATGTACATGTGCCAACATCAGCACTCGAGTAAATTGATGAAGCTGCGAGGGAAGTCGAAGGTCAGCTTTGGAAGCAATATAAGTTTCTGCATACCTACCTTTGCCAGAATTGCGCATCGTCTACGCTGGCCGGCATGGTCGCATTCTGCATTTCGGAAGAATCGTTGGCAACCGGCGGTCCTGATGGAAAGGGGGCGGATGGCACATCGGGTGCAAGGCCCAGCACAAGGTCGGAGCGGAACCAAGCGTCAAAGACGTCCTGTGCGCTGTATTCGCCTGCCTGACCAAACATCGGGGCAGTCTGCCTGGGAGCTGAGCTGCCGGGCTCCATATTTGATGCCACACTGCTATTTCGAAATTGCTGGTAGAAATCCGCTTCTGTATCTACTGCCGTCGTCTCGTCCCCCAAAATCGCCTCTACACGGCTTTCGTTGTCGTCGTCGTCCTCCCTGGGACATCGATCGGCATGCTCCAGAAACATGCGAATGACCCGAGCCTCGCCCTCGAGAATCGCATCATAGCCTTGCGCAGCCTGCTCCTCCGTGACGAGCTCCAAGAACTTTTCCAAGTGTCTTCTGGCGTCTTTGTAGATGGTCTGCGCTTGCTGAACGTCGTGCTGAGCCTGCCTGTCTTGATGCGCCTTGTAAAAGGTGAGGAGAAATACTCCGCAGACAATCAAGGATGCAAACCAGCGGGGGGTCCGTATGTGGTCTTGCAGATGTGGCGGGATATGACTCGCTTGAAAGACATGATGGAGCTCTTTTACCAGGCTTTCCCGCAAGGTCAAGTCCTGGCAGGCCGCCTCGGCACAGGCAATCCAGCAAATCTTCTCCTGATGTCGATGGCGTGCCGATACGTGCGGACCAGCACTTCGCAGGAAAAAGGGCCGGAGAAGGGTGATGCGGGTTTGCAGACAGTGAGAGTGGATCATGAAGCGGTGGACAAAGCTGAATCGCTGCGTGAGATCCGGACTCGGCAGACTTTGTTCTCGAAAAGTGACCAGTTCATGATCGAGACGTAGTACGTGTCCAAGACCAACGGCGTCCTTTCCGTGGATGATCTGGAGCACCTTTCCGAGTAGTTGCGCCAATTGATGTCTCCATCGTACAAAGTTCGAGCTTTCCGCAGAGAGCGACGCAGAGGGTGGCGGAAGGATCTGACTGCAGGTAACATCGTCGATGGAGCTTGGCAGATCGAGCATGCTGGACAACGTCCGCTCGTCGTAAAAGAGTATAGCCCAGAGGAGGCGATGCTCTTCCGTGAGAGAAAAAGAGTCGACAAGTGCGTGCTGCTTTGGCTGCCTCTGGTGCAAGCCCATTGTCTGTGCAGCTCTCACCGCACTCGTTGCTGCTTGCCAGGCCCGCGTCATCTTCCGATCCAAGAAGAGAAAGCGACTGACCAAATGCCATGCTAGAGGGACATCTGCTGTGGAGGTGCTTGCGACCATCTCGCCTGCTAGGATGCAGCGCTTGGCCGCGTAGTGGCATCGACGTGCCCTGCGGAGTAAGGTAGTAGTGTTGTATATAGGACTCGACAGTGAGTCCCGTCTCAGAAGGGCAATGGACATCATCCCAAACGTCACGGCCATCATTGCCACGTCGTTTGCTTGCAGCTGACCGCTTGATTGAATATCAATGGTGCGCTGTAAACAGCGGTGGAAGGGAGCAAGGGGCAGAGGGTAGGCCATCTTGTCGACCTCTTCCAAATAGATGGCCACCAACCTTTGCATCTCAAGCTTTTGCGGAATGCAGCTCAAGAGGAAGTTTGACAGCGTCGCGCCCTCGTCTTGGGCTTCCAGAGAGCAGAGCGCTTCTTCCAGGCTAGTCTGAATGCCAGGATGGTAACTTTCAAGCAGCGAGGCTGGCGTCTGATCTGTAAACTGCAAAAAGGCCTCCATTTCTGCTTGTGCTCCTGACCTTGTTACCCGTGGCGAACTTACCTTTTCTAAAATTACCTGTTGACTGCCTTTGCCGTGTAAGTAGACTGAGCTTTCTACCGTGTCGCTGTCGTCATTTTCTGTCGTGTCCTCATCATCCACAGCTGGCGAAAAGGAACGTTGCAGTCCGAACGCGCTGTCATCTGCCCTGTGCTTTTGCCGTTTTCGTTGTGTGGCCAGGGCCGGATCATATACACATTCTGTATCACGACCCGAGCACTGGAAGCAGGGCTTTTGACGACTGCACTTCTGCTTTCGCCGCTGGCATTCTTCGCAGCTGTTGAGATCGAAAACATTAGTTACAACCATGACAAGAATACAGCGGCGGAAAGCGAGCAGGCGTCTTCTCACGAGAGCGAAACACGCTTTTTGCGGCGGTGCGCGGACCCGGATGCCGTCTTTCGACTGCTACGCTCGGCAGATACATCTCCCCTTGCCGTCATTTCGAGATTCTTCTCTAATGCTCGCTTGATTCTTTTCCAGTGCTTACAGTCTGGAAAAGATGAGCAGGTACAGGCGCAGCAGTCAAAGTTGTGAGTCAGAGGAGAGAGAGGAGGGCGGCCGCTATCGTGCGGGTGAAACTCAGTCGCGACGTCAACTCCGACTTTGCATTTAAGCGGGCGCCTGTTTCTGGGGCATTCATCTGCTTAGATAATTGCTTCGTCATGGTCAGGCTACCGTCAGCTGATGCTCTTTGCCTTCGTGTGCGATTCGCTGCAGTATTACAGCATATAAGCAATCATGTCTTAGCATTCAGTACATCATTCAAGGCTACAAGGTCAAGGAAAAATCTTTTTTGTTCTGCATTCCGTAGCAAAGTACACTAAGCAGCATCTAATCTGGCTTCAATGATACGGCGCTACTTTCTCTGAAGGGCATCCTTGAGCTCCGCGATACCGACTACATGAGCCTGCTCTGCTAGTATCTTGTCCAGCAGGACTTTGTTCAAGTCCGGATCCGGATCCATGACGGCCTCGCGAACGACGACAATTTTGAAGTCGTGATCGGCTGCAAAGCGAGCCGTCGACAAAACGGCCCCAGACGTCTTGAAGCCCACGAGGATGAGCGTCTGGATGTTTCGTTTCTTGAGCTCTTCGAGCAGATTAGTAGATGAGAATGGCCCGAATCGGTTCTTGCGAGCAAGGAGATGGGGCCCTCTGTCTACACGCTCTTGAACCTGAGGGTGCAGTGCCGTGGTCTGGCTGTCGACGTGGATGAAGTCGGGTGCAGTGTCTGAGCTGCCCGTCTGTTGCTTCATTTGGTGGAAGTTCTTGACATTTGGGCCGATGCTCGCCCACTCATCGTGCGTAAAGGCGACTCTGACATAGACGGTGAGGCAGTTGTGTTTCTGGCCTGCATCAATTGTCTCGAGGATGGATGCTAGGCGTCCTTCGCTGCCTTCGATCATGGACATGATGACGGGCTGCACATCCAGTACCACTACAGCAGCTGATTCGGGTTCAATTTGGAGTGCAGAAGAGGTAGACATGTTGAGTTGTGTTGAGAGAACTCCAGCTGTTGACGGTGTGGAAATATGTCTTGAGGCGGCAAAATCGCCCGGTATATATACCGTTCGGCAACAAGCGGTGCACTGGCTATCTCCTCTCTCTCCTTTTGATGGCCATTACGCACCTTCGGGCGAAACTGATGTGGTCATGCCCTAGTGTGAAACTACACCAGCTTCCAGTGGAGAACAGCGGGGAAGTTGATCGAGATCGGGCGAACCGCGCTCTTTCTGAGGAAAGCCGAAAATTGACCGACTTTTCTCCGCGGAGAAATAAGCACGGTGTTCTGGACAGCAGTGCTGCCCTCTGAAGCTGATTGGCGGATGCGCTTAACAAGACGGTGATTTTGCATCATGTCATCAAGGTCAAGCCCAATCGCCCTCTTGTCCGTGGTACTTAAGGCGGCAGGGAACCACAGCTGACGGAACAAGTATCTCAGCCGCCATCCAACACACTGCAATCACATATGACGACGCCTTTCAAGGACGAAGACAAAGAGGCACAGACCTACTACCACCCAGCCGGCGGCGACCTGATACGCCATGAGACCGAGAACCATCTGAAACTGTACCAGAGCCAACTTGAAAAGAACGTCATCCTCGTCCATTGGGTCGGTGAGGATGACCCAGACGACCCACACAATTGGCCTGGTGTTCAAAAAGGCGTCATGAGCGTAGTCGCAGCAATGATCGTGCTCAACGCTACATTCTCCTCGTCGGCACCTTCGGGCATCGTCGAAGACATGCAGGAGTACTTTGGCTTTGGCGCAGAGGTAGCCACCCTCACCATTTCCATCTTTGTCGCAGGCTATGCCGTCGGTCCCATCTTGTGGGGGCCGCTTTCAGAGCAGCTGGGCAGAAAGCCGGTATTTATCATCTCTATGCTCCTTTACACGGCCTGGAACGTGGGATGTGCCCTGTCTCGGAACACTGCGTCCCTAATCGTCTTCCGCTTTCTAGCAGGAGCGTGTGCCTCTGCCTCGCAGAGCAACAGCGGCGGGCTCATTGCCGACTTGTACCGTGCCAGGGCAAGAGGAATCGCCATGTGTGTCTATGCCGTGGCACCATTCACAGGCCCAGCACTAGGACCAATTGTTGGTGGCTTCATTCAAACGTCTGGTGCCTCGTGGCGCTGGCTCTTTTGGACTCTTGCCCTCTATTCAGGGGTATGCTTGGTCATTGTCCTTTTCCTTCCAGAGACGTACTCGCCCATACTACTTCAAAAAAGGGCACAACGACTGCGCATAGAGACGGGCGATGAGCGTTACAAGACGCCAGCAGAGCTGAAGCAAATGACCTTCCTCTCGCTGACTTCAACAGTCCTTACCAAGCCGTTCCGCATTGTCTTCGAGGAGCCGATGCTGCAAGCCATTATCCTGTATCAATCGTATATTTTCGGACTTCTCTATCTTCTCTTTGAAGCATTTCCAATCATTTTTCAAGAAGGACATCATCTCAGCGCAGGCATTGGTGGTTTGATGTTGTGAGTTTCTTGCCTTTTCAACAAGGCACCCTTACTAATCCCCACTACTTCGAACAGCTTGCCTTTTACCGTAGGAGGCTTGGTAGCGGTTGCAGCATACATATTTGTACTGTACCCTCGCTACATTCACAAGGTGGACTCGTCTCCAGAGGGAGTCGCTGCACCCGAAGAGCGACTGCCCATGTCCATGATCGGCGGACCAATGGTGGTAGTAGGATTTTTCTGTGAGACACCGATAGCGCTTGCATCGTCGATGATTGCTAATGCAGAAGTTTCCTGACTACAGGGCTTGGATGGACCAGCTACCCTAGCATCTCTCTCTGGGCCCCTCTCATGTCGACGCCACTCTTTGGGTTTGCCTTTCTCTTCATCTTTGTGAGTCTGTCGCTGCGCATCGTCTTCGCCTTTTGCTCAAATCTGAGTTTTCTATAGGGCGGCCTATTCAACTACATCGTTGACGCCTATACCGCCAATGCAGCATCTGCCTTGGCAGCTTCGACCATCTTCAGAAGCATACTAGGAGCCGCCTTTCCTCTCTTCGCCCGGCAGATGTACGATCGACTGGGGACACAATGGGCTTCCTCGCTTCTCGCGTTCCTTTCCGCACTGATGGTTCCAATTCCGTTTGCTCTGTATCGATACGGGCCGGCGCTTCGAGCTAGGTCGAAGAACGCTTCTGCATAGCGCATCGTTGCTACGAGTGTATTCATCTTCCGATTGCGCCCGAAATATCTTGGAGACTGTACTTAGGGCTTCGTCGAGATCTGGGTGAATGTGTCGTGATTTCATCTATTATTCCAAGGTGGGGCTCCGTCTGCCGGTCTACTGTTGTTGTGTTCCCCACTGTAGTGTGTAGAGTAGCCGACTTGCTGTTGGGCTCCTGATACATGCCCCCAGTTGACGGCAGATGACGCTACGGACGGCCCTCTCTGCGAATTGAAGAACTGATTACCTCTATTTGCGGGCGCTGTCCCTCGCATCTGCTGCAAGCCTGCACTCCCACGGCCTCGTCCTGCACCACGAGCTGATCGCTGCTGAGTAGGAGCTGTCCGAACGATGGGTATATTGAGAGAAGGCACTTCTGCTATTCTGATTAGAATCAGATCTACCTCTTCCTTTGTAGGCACAGCTGATTGAAAGTCACTGGGACGAATGTGAATTATGCGCTGAAAGCCCTCCGAGTGTCGTGGTGGGACAAGATCGCGATGAAAGCTCTGGAGAACCTTGAGTGCCTGAGCTGGATCCCGAATTGTTTCGTGGTCCAGCCGCACGGCCAGTCTAGCTTTGCATGTCTTTTGAGCGAAAAATGCGTCATAATCAAAGCCCCCCTTTTGTTCCTTTGTGCACTCACCTCCAGAGGCGTGTCAAAGTAGATAGCCTGGACTTCTACATTCAAGAGTGAAGCAGCGAGATCGACCCAAGTTGACCGTTGACTGTCATCAACATTGGTCCGGTCGATGATCACATTGTGACCGCTTTGAAGGGCACGCAAAGCATATGCCTTTACTGCATTTCGTGATCCCAGAGTGTCTTGATTGCAGCGGACGTATTCCTGTCAAGAAGAGAAGGATAAGACACATTACCGCTGTACTATATAGTCTGCCTACACACCGGATAGTACTCTTGCAGAGCCTTGGCGACTAGAAAGGGAGTGTGAGCGCATCGATCAGTCTGGTCGAGCAAAGCAAGGCAACTCACAAGTCGACTTTCCACTGCCAATCAGCTTGAGAAAGAGAAGACGAGGGAGCAAAGGTCAGTGATTGTGTCCTTGTATAGACTGCAGCCACACTAACACCACACAGTACCACCATCAAGAGGTTACCCTCTGCTCCCTGGGTCGGCCCCTCGCCGCTGTGCTGCATGTCTGCTGAGTGTCGTGGTGAAGGCTTACATCGACTAAAATCAAGGTTGGCCTTTGAAAATGCCCCGCGGACAGGAGTAGCGTGGTACACTAGCGTGCCACTTTTGTGTTAGTCTGGAAAAAAAGGGTTAGAGCAAGTGTTGGTGACGGAGTGACTTTGAGGTCAAGCAAGGCAAGCTCTGGCTCGGCCTGTGGCTTTCTGAAATGAGTAAGCCGGTCGCACTCAAGACGGCATGTCAAGAAGCCCTCGATTTTGGATCAAAGTCCTCCCCAACTTTAGGATTGGCGGTCAAGCCGCTCCTTCTCCTCGAGTGAAGAGTTTGTAAATTCCAGGGCTAGTAAGCGCTCAGACCCTTTGTCGCGGGACGACGAGGGGACACCGAGTCAGGACGCCTAGAGCACAGGGGAAATTGCTTTGTGCAAGGCATGCAAACGGTATCGTGCGCTGGTCTATCATCCAACACAGTGGGCGCTTGACCACGCATCGCTCACGCACCGCGCTTTCATAGAAGCAAGCGCAAGAGCGAGTCCCAGTGCAAGGGGTCGTCGGCTCTCGATCAGCTGCAGCTCGGCTTTCATACACTCATTTTGACTGACAAGAGGACAATCAGCCGCTCTTCTCGCCCCTCCGCCACTCCTCTCGTCCTCTTTCAACTCCGGTCGTCTGCAGTGGAAAGTGGTCCGCTCTTCAAGTGCGCGTACCTTACCTCCTCTCCTCCCCGCTCCTCTTCTTGCGCTTTGCTGCTCTAGTACTGGTCCGTCTCATCATATAGAAGTGCCACCATGGCTTCCCTGGTGGCGCTACTGAATCTGCCCAGCGATATAATGCCCGAAGGAGATACATCAGAGCTGCTCTACTCGGTAACGCCAGTACATACTGAGCAACACGTATTGACAGCCGATCAGGGTGACGCAAGCATGGTCTCCGAGGGAGAAAACGATGAAGACGAAGGCATGCACTTCTCTTCGCCCGAGACTGTTATTCATGCTCCACAGGCAGATGAGGCACCTTCGTTATCGCTACACGCCATCACCCTGCCTGTTGAGGTCTGGGAGCGCATTCTGATACATGTGGAACCGCAATACATGCACAAGATCGAGCTACTCTCTAGACACCATCTCGCCATTACTCAAGACGCCTTCTTTCGAGCGAGATACTTCTATGCTCGACATATGCCATGTCAAGCCATCTACTACGCTAGTTGTCGACCAAAGATATTCAGTGAGGAAGTCTTCCAGGTATGTGAAGAGAAGAGGGTGGAGCTGCAGAGGACGAGCGATTCACCGATGTCCGGCTTCCTTCTATTACAAAGGCGTTACTTAGCTTTGGCGCTGTACTGTCTCGCTACTTTTGCCAGGCCTTTCTGCAGCGTTACATGAATCTGAGCAAGATTCGTGGCAATACAAGGTGGTGCAATACCTTGAAGACAGGTGCTCTTCTCGCAGTGTTGAGCGAGGGCCAGCGGCTCTATGGCGATGAACTCGAATTGAACCGCTCCGATGGGCTCGACATTAAGCACTGGGCCGAAGATCTGCGTCACCAAACCACATTGACGGACAGTATTCGCGAAAAGTTCATCAAGGGCCGATTCGCAGTCTTTACGAATGATGACACTGGCTTTCGACCCCTCTATACTCCGAATCCACCGCTGCCCAGTGCCATTGCCCAACACCCGGAACTGCTCCAGATCCTTATTGACAACGGGTACGAATACGACAAGCAGGAACAATCCCAAATGTAAGTATCAAGGAGAGCAAGAGCGGGATTGTGGAGAGCTAATGAGATGCCACTGCATTACAGCCTGACTTGCCTGTACCAAAAGTACGCGAACGACGAAGATGGTCTGTACGAGCGACTGGACGACCTCCTCATTCGATTTCCCGATTGGCACGCTCGAGCTAAGTCACAATACATTGTGGACTACCTCATCACGCCCAATTCAGTGTCCTACGCTCCTGTAGCAGCTACCGAGGCCGGTCGCGACATTTTACTCAAGCACGATGGCGTTGGACCAATCAAGGCATCCCTCAAGGTCATGAAGCGACTCTTCGACGAAGGACGTGCCTTTCTCGACCTGGAGGAAGCTGTCCAGGAGTTCGTCGACGAAGAGTGCTACAAGGCCGAGCGCAGATCTAGAAAGGACTCTGCGCCATCGATGCGCATCATAGCCTACCTCTTTCCAAAGAGTGTGAAAAAGCACAAAGTGGCGGTTGCGAGTGAGTGTGGACGGGAGCCAACACGTTGCAGCTTGGCGCATAGACTAATGCTTATATTTTTCTTTGCTAGCAATGCTGGTGTGCAATTTTCAGCATGCCTTCAAGGAAGCGTCTGCGGGAGAGCTTACGCGAGGCATGGATAAGCTCTTTGAGCTGCTGGATGAATTGGAGATGCACAAGGAAGAGTGGAAAGAGCTTGTGGTTGATGAATACGTCTGCTTTGACGAGTTCCTCGTCGCTGTCATCAAGCGAGGCTACTGTGGAGCAGTCGAAGCCATGGACGAAGACAGCAAAATGCAGCTGCTTTTTGAAATGGCGCTCTGCTGCATTGAAAGCCCCATGTGTGGGCATCATCTCGAGGCTTTGGAACTAGCGGCCAAGGAACTCTTTAGGAATGAAAAGGGCGCGGCGAAGCGACAGGTAAAGGCCACTGCAGTCCTAGCTCGAGCTTTAGAACAGGCGCTGTTGCAGTGGCAATTCAACTTGGACTTGCTCAAACCAGACCGTAAGCAAGCCGTGGAGCACAAGCTGCGGACCCCCATTGCTTGGTTGACAAAGGGAGAATACACTGTGGCCAACAATAGCTACTCGTCCAGCTTCGTCACCAATCCGGATCCGTATGCTCTGTTTCCCCCCGCTACACGCCCTCGTTATGGCAACGAGCTAGTCGATCTCAGCTTTGCCTATCCGCAACCAAACCTGGCTGTCAAACTGGTGACGGTAGTGGATGCAGAGGCTGAAGTATCGACTACGAAAGCAGCAAAGTCGACTGATGTAACGAACACCGTCGGTTGGCAGCACCTCGGCCACATTGATGATATTGACACAATGGCAGACGATTCGGGTGTTGGCATCGTAGAGTCAGGCAAGCCGAGTAAGGAGGCAGTGGAGGAAGCAGAGGGTGAGATTGCGCAGCAGGAAAGTACTACCGTGGGACACTCAAGCACTGTAGCGAAAGACGGAATGCGCGTCCATCTCGATGTCTCCACTGGCAAAATTGGCAGCTTGCCAACGGTGATCAGAAAGGTGATACGAACACAGTGTGGCCCCTGCCATCGAACGTGTGGTGTCGAGCACAATTGCGGCCATCTACAGCCGCATCACCGTCAAGGAAAGGAAACGGCAGCTGTGTTACCTCTTCTTCTACCCGCTGACTCTCCCGCCCTGCGCGACGTGGTGCTGTCTCATGCACTGGTCAATGGCAACGTCACCGTTGTAAAGGAGCTGATGAGCGGACTGTATGGAGAAGGAGGAGTCGTAGATGGGGAAGAAGAGGTCAAGCCAATGAGAAGGACTGCTGGTGATGTCAAGGCACGCCTAGGACAGCCAGACATGCCGGTACTGCCCACCCTAGCGCATTGGCGTATCATGCAAGCTATTGAGAGAAAGCCGATCGAGCACTTCGTCGTTCGCATCCTGCAAGGCGCACCTTTCAAGCGTGGCTATGTTCAGTCGAGTGCATTGACGCGCACAAAGGAAAGAGACTCTGACGCACGCCGCGAGTGGTATCAGAAGACGGCGCATAGAGATGACCGACCCATGACGTCGCTATACCGAGAGAAGATGCGATTGGAGGCTTTTGACGCTGCAGCAAAGAAGAGGACGAGACAGGCGGGAAAACGAGGAGCAAAGGCAAAGAGCAAAGACAACGATGATGAGGAGACGGACAATTTTAACCCTGCAAGAGCGGCAAGTCAGGCGGCAGAGGCGAGCCAAGAGACGACATCAGCGCGAACGCACCTGAAACGTTTGGTCACTCGCAAGACTATACGATACAACGAATCGACCTCCTTGTCCAGCGACGACGACGTTGACGATGCAATGGACGAGGTAGCCGGTCAGGATGAGTCGCGACAGATGAAAGTGGCCAAATCTTCGTCGCATTCAAAGGCAATGGTGGAGCCAATGTCGGAAGGCGATCTCTTTGGTCATGGATCTGATCTTTCCGACATAGACAGTGGTGTGGAAGATCAATCACAGCGTCCAGTTGGCTACAGGGCCGACACAGAGACTGAGGACGAAGATGAAATGGACGCAAATAAGATGTACAGCTTCCAAGACGACGATGCACTCATGGTTACGCTCGAGACAGAAGCTGTAGTACAAAGCTTGTCTCTGCAGACGCTGTATCGGCGATGCAAGTCGCTAAAGCTGTGGCTCGACCATCTCCAGCTGCTGCTCTGGTTTGAGCGTAGAAAGGAACGAATCGTCAAGGACAAGCAAGTAAAGGCACGCGCAGCTGGAAAGGTCTGGGAGAAAGGGGGTAAGAGCAAATTCTCGCTTGGACTTAGCGAATACATTCGACGAATCGAGTCGGAGGAGTCAATGATGCGCGAGGCCCTTGGGCCTGCTCTCAGGGCAAGACGACTGGCAATGGTGCAGAAGAGAAGAAAGAGCAACAAGGTGGCGCCAAAGGTGGCATCAGTGAAAGAGGGCAGTGGAGTAGCTGCCAAGAATAAGGCAAAGACGTCGACGCACCATGAGCAGGCACAGCGCAAACGTAAGCGATCTGAAGTAGAGTTGCAGGGCGTCTCGTCCAGTGCCTCTACAAGTCGAAAAAAGAGACAAACGACAAAGCAACGCATGGAAGCGGTGGTAGTGGCGACTTGAGAAAGGACGAGAAAACAACAGCAGTGTGAAGCCCCCTTCTCAAGCACAGTAATATCTCATACAGCATATATCACTTAGCCTCCTCCTCCCCTCATTCCCCTTTATCTAACTTGTGACGGATATTACCTACTCTTCATCTCTCTCTCACCCCCGCAATCGAGCACTGGAATACAATGCTACGTTGACCCAAAGAAGCATACAAGAGTGGACAGAGGGAAGTGGTATCAGCTGGAGATTTTGTCAATGAGACTAGAGAGAAAGTACGGTCAGCTATGCAAGAGTCGTGCAATGTCAGGCTTGCAAAGACGCACCTCTGCCAAAAGTTTGGATCAAACGAAGCATCATTGAATGGGTCGCCGCTGCCGACGACGTTTGACCCTACGGTGGAAAAGGGCATGTTTGTAGAGTTGGAAGAGATGGAAGAGGCAACTGAGAGGGAGGGATTCGATGTCATGATGGAGGATGCGCCGACATTGGACGTGCCCCCACCAGACGACGACAGAGGGGGACGGCCACTATTGATCCCAGCCACTGGCGCATGCGCAATGGACGTCGACGTTGTGGCAGTGGCAGGCAAAGGTCTGGAGATTGATGCGTTCCACGTTGGCGCAGGTAACGTCGAAAAGTGTACGTTGCTCGACGTCGTGGTTGGCGTGTTGCCCTTGTGTCCTGCATCGCCTGGGAAGAACAGACTACTGCCCTTTTCCCGATCAAAGGGAGAAGAAGGGACAGCAAACACCGACGACTGCTGCGAGTCGGCAGATGGTTGCTGCTGAGACTGCTGGTACTCATTGCTGTTGAGCGTGTCAAAGTCCATTGTGTCAAAGGCATTGTAGCGGAACCAGGACTCAAACAGCTGCTGCGCATTTGTGCTCTGTGCACTGTGGCTGCCATGGAAGCCTTCTTCCGAGTGGCCACTCTCGTGCGCTGGACTGGGATCGCTGCCGTTGCTGAGGGACGGTGGTCCGCTCATGCTGTTCCGATGGGTGTTGTGTGGCAGGTAGGGCCAGGGCGCCATCATGTCTCCCTCGCCTGCCTTTTGATCGCGGTACTTGTCCGACTGAAGGGCAGATGGGGTCCAGTCGCTCTTCTTGCGGCCCGACTGGTTCAGGTCCAGCAGCACACCAGCGGTGTCCTCCTCACTCGTCTTTTTGGCCCGCTTCAAGCCGCTTTGCTGATCGCCTGCCTCGTTCTCACGCTTGCCAGCGAATTCTACCCTACCTCGCTTTCCACCATTCATGGCCGCCTCGGCGCGACTCTCTTCAATGCGCTGCAAGAAGAGATTGATGATTGTCTCTTCCCGGTCCTTCATCTCATCTCGCACGTAGCCCTTTGCCGCCCGCTTCTTTCGAAACCTGTCGGAGTAGAACCGCAAGTGTCCCAGCAGCATATCGGCGTCCTCTGCATCTGGTGTGACGACAAGATACATGCCTACAATGATGAGTGAGTTGAGCGTCTTGTACGTCCCTAGATGCAGGTGGTACGCCTTTGGGATCCTGCCTTCGCCGAACTTGGCCTTTAGATTGCCAATGATGTCTTTGCGGAGGAGAATGTTGCGATGGGCAGCGGCTATGCACGACCGTCTGCTGTACTCGTAGCGATGACCGGCCTTGTTGTTGGGACGGAGGAGATAGGGCCGATGCAGTGACACCCGTATGTGGTCCACCTCGCTCTCGAGAAGGTAGCGATGGATAGGCACAAACGGTAGAGCTTCATCCCACGAGGTGTCCATGTGCGACAAGTCGCCGTTCTTGTCAATCTCGCTTCGGAAGAAGGAGGGCAGCGACCTCCGATGCTGCTCCAGCTGCTTGTCAATCGAGATGATGTCCCCGTAGTGCGCAGGCGAGTGCAGATTCTGGTACGTCGAGATAATCTTTCCCATGATGGTGGCCAGCTGATGGCGATGCCGGGTATACGTCAAGACGGATGGAGTTCCAGCTTGGCCCATCTTGGCCGAGGGAACAGCCATCTCCGAAAAGATTTCCAGGTCGTCGTTGTCGGCGGGCATCTGTGTGTCGACGACGCCGTCATCAATCTGCGTCGGTCTGCCCAGCGTCATGCAGAGCATTCGGTCGGTAAAGTAGACAAAGGACCAGAGCCTGCGTCGGACTTCCGTCTCCTGAGGGGCCAGATGCAGCTTGGTGCCGTCTCGATGCAGGCCGATACTGTGCGCCGTCTTGACGGCATTGGCGACACACGTCCATGCTTCCGTCACCCTTCGGTCCAGCAGCAGGAAGCGACTGGCAAGACTGTAGCCCATGACTTGCTGCAGGTCTTCGCGACCCAGCATAGTGCTCGCAAGCAGCGCCCTCCTTCCCGCGTAGAACAATCTCCGAGCTGTCAAGCGGACTGCCTTTGCGTCGTTTGGGACCAGATCGGGCCTCTCAATCGAGCAAATGGCAGTGGCCATGAGAATGACAAGACTGGCGTATCCGTTGATGTTGTCGGCTGTCAGCTTTGGACCCGACGCCCAAAAGCTTTCATAGAGCGCTCTCGTCTTTTTCTGGCTCATGGGCTGTTGAAGGAGGAGAAGGTCAGCAAGCAGCAGTACATGCCTCTCTAGCTCGCACACCCACCTGTCTCAACCAGTTAATGTCGCGGAAAAAGTGATCCATCAGGGCATCTCCCAGCTCGCGCGAGGGAAAGGTGGAGAGGAGCGACTGTGTGATACCCTCTGTAGCTCCGTACTCGAACATGAGCGCGTCCAGATCAGTCGCACCTTCAATCGACCGAGTAGGGTCTGTGTACGTCCCCGTCTGGTTGACCGAAAAGGTGTCGAGGAGGTTGTCGATCTTCATGGTCATTGTCTGCGAGGGCGCAAACTGATGCGCATTGGGACTCTGGTTGCCTTCCAGGACCTCATCACCTGCTTCGCTTCCAGCTGCATCTGTCTCACTGTGCTGCTGAATCTGCGACGAGCCAGCCGGGTGCGGTACTGGTGGGGTCCGGTTTTGCAGCATCTCAAACACTCTCTGAAAGTTATCTTGCATAGTACGCTCCATCTTTGTCACTCTACTTCCCAGATCTGCGGGATCTTCTCCTGGCTGAAACGTCTTGCACCGATCTGGAATCTTCCGCGCAATGCAGTGCTGACAGGGTGTCTGCCGATTGCACTACAGATGGAAGTAAGAGGGGAGTCAGACTTTGGCCAATTGAAGGGGACTCGTGGAGCTCACCTTTTGCTTACGCCGATGGCACTCGGTGCACCTGTGACATCAACACGATTGTCAGCGGAGTCTGTCGCAACAAAAGGCAGAAATAAACTCACGAAAAATGCACCCGTTGCCTCTTGGATGCACCCCCATCCTTTGAATCTTCCTCATCCCCCATCGAGGAAGCATTGGAATGAAACGAGTACGATGGTCCCGTCTGGTCGATACGTTGGACCACTCATGGCTACAGATTATCACTGGCGCTCACTATCCAAAATCGCAATACTGTTAACAATAGTTGAGGAAGCGCGCAGACTATGTCGCCTGCTGAGTTCTGCACTGACGTTATCTTCTCGGCCTTTATCGGATGGGGCGGCTGGGTGGATGGTGATTGCAAAGAGACGATACGAGGTGCCTGTTCTGTGACTTAATTCCCTGCGTGGTCAGCGATGTGGAGTGTAATGTCAATCAGAAGGCCATCGACGAATCGTCGGAGAGATGCAGTCGGCGCACTGGATGCAGGCAAGTCATGACAACGGGACGAGGACATGTCAAACGAAATTTAGGCGCTATACGGGATTAACGAAAGGCGCTCACGTAAGCGACAAGTATTTCCAACTTTGAGGAAATTTTTCGAGGCCAGGCTGATCGTGCTACTCGTCAAAGACATCCGATTGGGCGCACTTGTCGTCGCCATGGGACTGTCAGAGGGCAAGCGAAAGACTCGTCTGGTGGGCTCAGCCATCACCAACAATTCTGCCTGGACCAACGATGCTTCGCTGCCCGGCCAGCGCCTCTTGTCGTCGATGGGCTGGAGTCAAGGACAGGGTCTGGGGACCTCTTCGCAAGGGACAGCAGTGCCCATTACCATGGCATTCAAGATGGACAACAAGGGCATTGGGGCGAGGAGATTTGAGAAAGAGGCTAGAGCAAATGGCGTGGCCGATGCTTGGGTAGGAGGCGCCGGGCAGCTGGGTGATCTGTTTGAGCGACTCAACAAAGCCAGTGGATCTACCCCTCCCTCTCTCTTGGAAGTGCGAGATGAAGGACATGAAAAGAAGAAGGTCAAAGCGACCAAGAAAGACAAGGAGAGCAAGGAAGAGAAGAAGAGCCGAAAGGGCAAGGGAAAAGAGAAGGAGGATGCTGGAGCAGAGGCTGACGAGGCAAAGGTGGAAGAAGCAGTGCAGAAGATCGTATCGACGCTGCCTCATCGTATGGCGTGAGTTTTAAGCGAGCTGTGTCGAGTAAGGGCGGCACATCTGATCACTTCACTTTAGCCATCGAGCGAAATTTCTGCGAGCCAAGCGCATGGTGGGATCAGATCTGGCCAGCGTCAATGAGATTCTCGGTATAGCAAGTCCCGGGGGATCTAGCTCGCCTGCGCCGGTGCAAGTGCAGGTGTCTACCCCGGCCGAGATCAGCATCAGTCCCGAAGAGGAGGCTAGCACTCGAGCGAGAGAACGAAAAGAAATGAAGGAGAAGCGGAAGCGAGGGGAGCAATCAGATGAGCCGGCAGAAGTAGGCGACAAGAAAGCGAGAAAGAGGCAAAGCGGCTAGCCAAGGATGCCAGGAAAGAAGAAAAGAGACGACGCAAGGAGGTTGTTGCAGGCGATGCGTCGACAACGCCGAAGGAGATCCCACAAGAGTCTGCAGTAGACTCCACTACCGATCCCTCTTTCGCGGCAGGCGGCGGGATGAAGGTATCCAGCCTTTCTGTGCAAGAGCACCTGCAAAGTCAGCTGATGAAGCGGAAAGCGGCCCTCGCAAGGCGAAAAAGAGAAGAACAAGCATCTTCTGAAGCATCTCTCTGGAGCAGGGCGGCTGCAGTTTGTACTTGATCATGATATATGGCACTGCATTGGATCATTAAGTATTTTGATGTGACGATGGGAAGTTGCGCCGCGAAAGGGTAGAGCCCAATCAAGGGCCTCCGTGTAGCGACGGACAAGATAAATAGGCTATGTGTTGAGCTGGACCACGGTGGCTTGCTGGAGTCGTAGGAAGTCCGCATGGCGCCGCTTGAATAGGACTTGTCGAGCGGCTTGTCCTACTACGCCCAGCTACGTGCATCTGCGTGCATTTGCATCGAGTCTCGTCCTTCACGACGTTTTACATCGATGAAGGACGACTCTTCATCTTCCTTTCCCTCATCTCCACGCACCGGCATCCCTTCTTCCACCCCCTCCAAACATCATCCAGCATGGTCAGATTGACCCTTTCGACGCTCTTGTTGCTGGCGGGTAAGCGAGAGAGAGACTGTCAGTGTTGCATGCCCTAATGTGATCATCCCCATCAGTCGTCGGCCCGCTCTGTATTGCCATTGAAAGCATGGCGGGCGCAGTCAGCAAGAACTGGAACAATCCCACCTGCTACAGCGTCGGGCCAGACGCCTATCCGCCGGAGCACGCTGGGGTTGATGTCCCCTTTGTCGGTCAGAGAAAGCTTGGCGACGGCATCAACGTCTTTACCTTTGTGAAAAACTTCAAAGAGTACTCGTTTGAGATCCACACGCTCGACTACCCCATCCCGGACATTGACGTGACCATTACGTCTCTGCATGGGAAGCCCATTCCCGATCGGTACAGCCTCAAGTATCGGGTCAATTTCGACTACAACCACATCACCTACTTTTCCTGGGTCGAAGTGGGCTCCTGCCGGTACCACAAAAGGACGTCTACGTCACGCCTGGTCTCAGACCGGTCAGCGTCACCATGTGGATCAACGGTCCAGACGGCGATGTACCTACGTTTCCCTGACAGACGCAAGCAGAATCAGGTCATCTACCGCTGCCTTGGCAATGGCAAACACCCTATACTTCTCCTCAATGTTGTCTCAATTCCCTTCTATCAATTCAAATTCATTTGTCCATGTTGCGACATTGATGCTCTGCTTGTCCGTTCTGGCCTGACTGGAGTTTCATGGCCGGTACTTGGCGGTACTGAAGTCCGACCTAGGGTGGCTTCCCCAGACTTTTTAAAGGTTGGGTTGGATACTGAGAGACAGTCCTCTTTCCCAATGATGCCACACTAGGCTGATAGGGACAGGCGGGAGGAAAGTGGCGGAGGGCGCACGCGCAGAAGGACCGACCGGCTGACATTCCTCTGTGCCTTGCATGCCCGCTTTCGCCTTGTCCGTTAGGTCGCAGCTGATCGCCGGGCGGCGACAATCTTCCTGCCCTCCTGCTCGCACTTCCACAAGGGCCCCCTTAACACTCAGGTCACGCAGGCTTTGCCTAGATAGACTCGACTCTCTTCCACAGACACTATCGTTTATTTATCCTGAAGCGGCCGTCAGCATTGTAGCGAGAGCAAAATGGTCATTGTGTCGCACTTTGCTTTGAGCGTCTCCCTATATAGTGAGTAGGTCGACGCTGGGAATACCAAATGACCGGTCTTACTCGTCATTCCAGTCCTTGCTACGCTCTATCTCGCCGGCTGCAGCTCTGCAAAGCGTCCTGCCAAGGGGGCGCATACTAGCCCCTGCAAGGACGTGGTTCACTTTCCTTTCCATCCCATTGGGCACCCCCTACAACTCTTGGAGGATGATCCCGAAGCCCCGCTTCGCCACAGTTTCATCCTGGACCGCATCAGTGACACATCGACCTTTGACCCCAATCTCCGTTTCAGCGCAGTCATTACGGAGATAGATAGAAGGTTGGACCTAAACTTCTCAATCACTCCGCTCAACAAGAAGTCGACGAGAAAGACGTTCTACTTTCGGACCATCTTTGAGATCCGACCAAGGGTGTATGTCAACTTTGCCCACTACCTGTCTGACTTCGATTCGTGCGACGTCAATGTCAATTTAACGTGGAACAAGCACCGCCGCCCATCGTGGAGCTATTTGAGTTCAGGGAAGGCAAAAGCAGAAGTATCAACGCTGGTAAAGCACGGTCTGCTTTCTAAAGGTCCAGTAGGATCCTTTCCTCAAAATTGATGCCGGTGAGACTGGTTACAGCCTTGATCAGAAGTCTTCAATCGCCTTGTACGCTCATTCTCGATGACACCTTATGTCAATATTGTCCTAACCACATTAATTCGAAATGTATGCTGACACCGCCTCTCAGTATCTCAAACGACTGCACGAATGAGACTACTGATATCCAATAACCCTCAGCAGAGATCAACTGAAACGACAATTATGTGGTAGCATTTATCGAGGAGTACATCTATGGAGGAATGGCGAAATTGCCGCGAACACCTCTACGCCTTCAACTCGCCAGTCGCCTTCTCTTTGCTGCGTGTCACATCTCCACTCTCGGCGTTTCGTGACCTCTCCTGTATGCTGGCCCGTAGCGGTGAAAGAAGACGGGGATGGGTATCATGGCGAGTGCCACAAAGGCCAGCAGCGAGCTTGCCCACTGGTTCGACATGGCGCGGTACATCTGGTCGACGTACAGAGGCGCTGCTGCTCCGCAAAGCGATCGAGCGAGCGTCTTGGCCGCGAGAGCCGAT
>CAWLAL010000241.1:114864-117502 GCA_963854785.1 Vaccinium vitis-idaea | reverse complement strand
GGACAGGGCAATGAACTATGAGACTATAGCCAGAGGATTCAAAGATGAAGGAATATACATCTTCGAGCGAAAGTCTATTGAGGCTCAGGCAAATCAAATAGGTACGGAGCCTAATCTTTTTTGGCATTACAGATTGGATTGGGTCATCTTAACTTCAACAGCTTAGTGAAGTTAAGTAAGACAGACTTGGTTAGGGGTCTACCTCATTTATCACCGCACTCCTCAACGTGCGAAGGGTGTATGCTAGGCAAGCAAGACCGTACCCCTCTTCCAAAAGAATCCAAGTGACGAGCATCAAGGCCTTTGGAACTGGGCTTTCTATGCGGAAGTCTAAAAAAGATGAACCTTTAGCAAACTTGAAGCATTTTATGATAGAGCAAGAACGTTTTACAGGCTGTAAACTTAAAGTACGTCGGTCAGATCGTGGAGGTGAGTTCTTATCTAAGGACTTTGTTTGCTTAGTCCCCACCCCAGCCGAACTCTAGCTACCTTATTCTGCTCTTTCAAATCCATTCCGTTTTGGGGTCGATAGCTCTGAGGTCGAGAGGGAGGTAGAGTGAAGGCCCTCTTCGAATGGAGTTCCCGGGGATTTGATTTATGGAATGCATGCTACTTTCTAAGTCAAAGAATTTGATTCGTTCATGAGGGGTTACGTTAGAGTAGTTATAGGAGTCACTTCTCTGGGAAGCTTTCCCACTGGATCAGGATCAGTATGGGGATCAATCTTTGTTGTCGCACGACTTCTGTCTTCTTCAAGGCATCAAACGATTTCTGTGCCGCCTCCGTCCACTTCTTGTGAAGCTAATGAATCATTGACTTTTTGTGCTTAGACCTTCCTGATCTGGTTAAAACTTCGGACACCACTCTTCGATCGATGTACGAGTGCCCCTACGGACCGATAGACTTGCCCATGGCTGCACTTCTATCCTTATTCGAGATGAAAGCCCGGTCGGATTCACCTTTCCAGTCAGATCAATCAACGCTGGACTGACGATCGGAAACTAAAGACCGAATCCGCTCTCTTCCCTATCGGTATATGATTCGGGATCCCTCTCTGTCTGAAGGGCTGAAAAGCTCGTCCTGTTTAGGGGCAGTCAAACGAAAGCTTATCGGAGACAGAGAAAGCAGAAGCTAGACCATCAGGAAAGGGGTCATAGGAAGCTTGCTCTCGACCCTTTCCCTTTTTTTGACTCTTTTGACGACAGTACTGGGAACTGGAATGAAACGGGGATGATCGGCTGACTTTGATTCGATAAGGCTCTCCTTCCCCTTGAATGCTCGTTTGAGCTACTGATACCGGAACCGGTCTCTCTGAGGTACATCTTCAGTTTCCTGAAGTCCTCTTGACACTTATCGGTCCATTCGAAATGGCCACTAATCGAGTAGTTGGTTCATAAATTCACACCTGGTACTTGCTTTGGATATGAAAAAGGGGCAGTAGTTGTCCGAGTAGGCTTCGTAGCTCCTTGATATTGCGCGGTGGTGGCATGTTGATGATGGCGCGTATCTTGACCGGCTCGATACCCTAACGAGAAACCCTAGGAGCTTGCCTGATGATACTCCAAACACACACTTCTGAGGGGCAGCTGATGCTGCAATAATCGCAGAGCGATCTTCTCCAGGTGTTGAATATGCTGACTTGCAGTCTTTGATTTGACAAGGATGTCATCAACGTCATCTTCAACGATGTCTCCCATAAGATCATGGAAGATAGATGGCTGTCATGGCTCTTTGATGGGTTGCCCCTGCAGAGGCCGAAGGGCAGAACTTTGTAACAGAAAGTTCCCTATTGAGTGATGAAAGAAGTCTTTTCTTGGTCCTGCTTCGCCATCTTGATCTGATTGTATCCCGAGAAGCCATCCATGAAAGAGAACATCCCATTTCCGGCAGCGTTGTCGACTAAAAAAAATGTCAATGTGAAGAAGAGGGAAGTAATCTTTAGGGCTTGCTCTGTTCAAGTCACGATAGTCGACACACATTCTGACTCTTCCATCCTTCTTCGGAACTGGGACAATATTTGCTATCCATTCCGGGTAGGTAGCCACCCTGAGGGCTTCAAATTGCTTCATCACTTCCTCTCTGATTTTTAACAACCATTGAGGCTTCATTCTCCTGAGCTTCTGTTTGACAGGCTTGCATTCTGGTTTTAGTGGGAGCTGGTGCTCAACAACAGACTAGGCATGTCCTTATACGACCATGCAAAGACGTCTGGAAATTCTTTGAGGAGCGGAATTCTGTCCTTTTTATGGTTGTTTGACAAGGACGTGCCGATTTTGACTTCTTTGCCCACTTCTTCTGAGCCAATGTTGACTGTTAGGGATTCTTCTAAGTTGGGTTTTGGACCGTTCTCATGACGTTCCACCATGTCCTTTCTTGGGAACTTCAATTTCAATGTCGTCTCCTCGTCGAGCTCGATGTCGAAATTATATTCAAGGGAAGGGCTAACCTCTTGATCTATTTGGTCATACACAATGCTAGGCTAGGTATCCCCCTAAAATGAAAATAAAAACATTCTGAAAGCAATGAGTACAAAAGATTGTTTCAAAAAGTAAAAAGGAACCTTCTGATGCTCAAAATATTCCTGTTTTGTTGGAAGGCGGCAACTCAACAGGGCCCAATACTAAGTGCTCGCTTTACC
>CAWLAL010000241.1:94864-109864 GCA_963854785.1 Vaccinium vitis-idaea | reverse complement strand
AGAAAGGAAAGAAGAATCGGTCAAATATTCAATATTCAAGACGGGCTTATTAATAAACTAACTTCAAACTTACCGAAGAATTCCAATCCTGTTGTCTTTTGAATTTGAATCTTTCCTATCTTCTGTCCAAATAAGCGGGCGAGTCGGGCTAGAGAGAGAGAACGGATAGGCGGGGTCTAAGAAAAGGTAGCGCTATACTAAATACTAAGAGGGGGGTTCAAAGCTTACCTTTTAATGACGGGTATAGGACAGCAAGTCTCGGACAGGCTCTCATACATATAGGCATATAGGTTGGGTATGCTCCTTCCATTACTTTTGATTTTCTTTTTAGGTATTCGATTAGGAGATATCTCTTATCGATCCGATCTCAACAACCTTCTTGCCTTAAGACGACTAGCCTTCTTTGCCTCCATACTTTCCTCGCTATAGGGAACTCCCTATTAAAGCTTCTTCATCTCGGTGAATTGAATCTCCCGCGACAGGCATTCTTTCGAGATCTTCTGTATATGAAAAAAAAAGCGAATTCTTCCAATACAACTGAAGCTCCGGAAGGAAGAAAGCCATTAGCAATTAGCAGTATAAGGTGCTTTCGAGCAAGTAGTTCGAATTAGGCTAGGCGCGAATCGAATCCTGGGGACTGGGTGGAAAGATTCTCGATGGACCCCTACTTGAAAAGGCGGAGACCTCTTGTTGCGACAAATCGAGTTTCAAAAGCCCATTTATCAATCACATTTTCAGGCACACCAGTCAAAGAGCCATCGGACCCATGAAAGTCCCCTTTTTTTACTAATATACACGGGCTTCTGAGAGGATTTTTTAATCAACCAAAACCTGCGTCCAACATTTCTACCACTTACAAGTTGAGAGATGTTCCATTCCCAATGGCAGAAGAAGGATGCAAACTGGAAGGACTTGGACAAGATATTCTTCACTTGGACAGGAGATGCAGCGCGCTTAGCGTCGGACCCTCTACATGGGTGTGCTATAAAGAGAAGAACAGAACTAAACGGATCATACTCCGGTCCGTACATATGATTCGAGTTTGTGCCTTCTTCATCTTCTTGCTTTTCCTGTCTTCGAACTTCCCACTTCGCGAGCCTTCACTGCCCCGTTCTCTAGCTTTTCTCACTCTTTCCCCTCGCCTTCACTTCTTTCTCACGATCTACTAAAGTATAGGGTAAGTAGCTTCCTGGTTCGACTCCAATTCGTGAGATAGATAGACTGGGTGAAAATCCATTCCTAGGGTAGCCTACTCTTAGAGCTAGAAGGAAGTCAAGTAATGGGGCAGACGTAGCTCACTTCTTTATATACTTACTTATGAATAGAGGTTAGCGAATCTAAGATGTGGTGACCTCCCTCTCTAACTTGTTTGTTGTAGACTTCAGGGACCCTTTCACTGATCTCATCTGTCCATTTCTTCAATATCAGAGGCTAAGGAACGGAGTCGAGACCGAATTCAAGCAAGCCAAGGAAAGCCAGAAGGTGGTTCTAGTCTCTTACCCTTTCCAGTAAAAAGCTTTCTTGCCGTGACCAGGAGCAGGAAACGACTAGGAGACCAGGAACTCACAATTTCGATTTAAACTCAGGAAGCGCGTGAATCCACTCATTGCTCTTCCTGAAAGCGAGTAAATCTATCATTCAAGCTTTAGCTTGGCTCGAAAGACTAGGGAATAAGGCCAATAGCTACCGGATCATATCCTTGCACCGACATCCTAGCTTCTGTGAATGGATGCGTAGCTTGAAAGTGCTGCCACCTGAACCAAGCTAAGGAACTTGGATCTTTTGCAGCCAATACTGTCCATGCCTGCGGGTGATCTCCATTTTTCCCGCTTCTTTCTTTTGTCACGCGACGCTCACCGAATCCTTCTATTACATGCCAATCCCAGAGACTCGAGGGGACTAAGGCTATTCCTTACCTAAAAAGATAAGGGTAAGAAGCAATTCCGAAAGAAAAGTCATTCTAGTTCTTTATATAAGACTCTCCTCCCTCTCTTCGTTCGGTTCGTATTGCTTGTTCTGACTGCTTTTACTTGGTTCGTGGGGGATGGCTATTCCTGTTCTCCGTGCAGCAGCTATTCATTCTACTCGGGAAAGGGCTTTTCACCGTGATAGTTCTCAGTCGGCGAAGCCTCACATCCGTTGCGCTCTGACTTACTTGACTTTAAGAAGCAACAAAGTTACGATCTTCCAAGACGATATGCCAGTTTATAGCTTTATCGTCTGATGTTGTGATTCTTCTATAGCCGGAGGCTAGTGAACACAGGGACCGAAGGGGGCGAGGGCCTTCTGCTGTCTTTCACCATCTAGGTACCCTATTATAGTTATAGTATAGTAGGATTGAAAAAGTGGTTTAATGGCTAAGAGGTTCGTTTCTAAAGCCTTGTTATGGTCTTCGTTGCGTTCCGGTGATGAATAACCATTTCAAAGTGTCTTCAAACCACTTCCTTTGAAAGAAGTGATTCTAGGCCTGCTTTACTAACTCTTTCAGTCTGCTTTCTACTTTCAATAGTACAGATCTCTTTCTTTTTAGTTCTTCTTTCTGTCTTGAAAGCTTAGTGCAGTTAATCTACTATAACAGGATTTGGTACCCGTGCCGATGTTGCTTGTATGGCGTGCAGTGCTTTGAACTCCTGCGGGGACATTCCCAGATGTGCTAGCGCTTCGACACCCGCTGACCCCAATGACAGCTTTCTTGTGACCGCTTTGTTGAAGCTTGTATCGGTACCTCTCCTGTAATTCACAGCACAGGAACTGTGGGTTTTACGTCCCGCATGCTCTTTGCCAACTCAAGGGGGAGCTGCCGCTAAGACAAGCGTCTTTCCAACCGTCTTTCGTCCCCTTCAAGCAGTAACAACAAAGTGATAGCCTTTCTTTCATCACTTACATCATTTCACGTCTGTATTTCAACTCGATAGTCTAATTATCAGTCTTTCTTTTAGGATAGGATGGGTGAACGAACGTAGTGATGCCATTATATTGGTGAGGTAGTGAGAGAACACAAGACCTGTACTCCTTGCGAGCGAAGCGACTTTGTTATTAACTCTTTTCCGGAACAAGGAAGGTACGCCCCTGAACTGAAGCAGAAGCAAGGGCAGGTCTCCCCTGAGGGGAACAAAGAAGGTACCGATTGGACTGTGGAATTCTAATAAGACTCCTAACCTGTTCTTAGGAAGATTATGGAATGCACGTGAAGTAACCTTACGTCACTATCCCGAAAGAAGGAACCTGTCCCCATCCGGGTAACAAACCTGTGATAGGCCAAAGACTAAATATAGAATCCTAGGTTGGATGGGGATTGGAGGAACGTAGCCGAACCGTTACATCGGTGAGCGAGTGAGGGAATAATAAAGGGATTCCTGGCATTTGAATACGAACTCTTAACCCGGGAGCCTGTAGAAAAGACCATTTGGGAGTAGCTAGATTCAGTATTGACTATCCCCCACTTTGTCTATAGGTCTTCAAATTCAATCTAACAGACCTGGGTTCTCGCTCAGTCTTAAACCCCTCCCGGGCACTAAACAAAAGGTTTCATTCCAAAGGTCTCTGACAACCATGAAATAATAAGGTTAGAAATGCCGGAAGTCACCTCACCTATTAGCCGGGTTGATGGACCTCGGTATAGAAAGGGAAGGTTTCTCTCCCGGGGTTAAAAGAAATTTTGACAGAGCAGAGTGAAAGGCACCACATCGAGAGAGGGCAGGGGACCGGACATTGAATAGACTGACACCCTCCTCTCAATATCCCAAATCAATGATGGCTTCCATTTGGCTCCTACCTAAAGGGGCACCTGAATCAGACCGGACCATTTGTCAGGCTATTGTTCTCTTGTTCCCTCAAAGTTATGGAGTAAGACATCGATTTTTCAATAAGATCAATTCTTTTGATTGCATGATGGACTCCCTTGAAAAAGATTGGCGCGCGTGTAAACGAGGTGCTCTACCTAACTGAGCTATAGCCCTTCGTGTTTGTAATATACATTTTATTATACCATGGAGACACTATTGATTTCAAAGTCGACTTACTAATCCCTTTGGTCACTAAAATGACTTTTGCCAAGGAGACAAAGAAATATGGACTAAACTGTCAGCCTTATCATCGTGACGATAAATCATCTTCCGGTGAAAGGCTGGAATAATCCGAGGATACCCGGATCGGGTTAAGGACACTGGCACGGGGAGAAGCCCAGGTTCCCTTTCTATCTGCCCCACGCCGCTGCTTGCTAACACCAGGAACCGGAGAACCTGCCAATTCATTAAGGTGCTAGGCTTACTTCGGAGAGTACCGCTGCTATTGTGTGAGTATAATCCAGGTCTCTTTCTACAATATCCTTTGTGGTTCCTCTTGCTACGGAGCCTCTGTGCTCTTGGTTCTACCCTGCCGGGTAACGGGTCCTTGAATATTACCAGGTTCTGATTCAAGTCCTATAAAATAAAATGGAGTTCCGGCGGTGTGAGCCCGTAAGGGTTTTTTTAGGCAGGCTTAGGGATATCATGTGGACTGCCTGCCGCGCCGCTAAAGCTTCCGCTTCCCTCCATCTATTGATTCAATTAGCGAACTTTTCTCCGGGAGTCTTGTGTTAGACGCTTAGGTCTGAAATGGTGACTTCCCCTTCAATGTTTTATAGGAATCAATGTATGAACTGGTCAGCTAGATCGCTAAATGACGAGATAGACCCTCGCGGTAGGTTTGTGTACCAATCTAAGGCTGGCCCGGTTAGACTCCTAGGGAAGATCAGCAAATCTCTTCCTGCTAGTTCGGGACAATCGCTGTAGAATGATACTAAGTTACTTCTAGGATTATTTAAATAAGATTTTGAAAAGACTGGAAGAACATAGTTTGGGGGAAATCTTGCCTCCAGGGAAGTGGCAATAGTCTTTGAAGTCGGCCTTCCGCTTTCGTTTGTTCTTTAGGATTTCATCTCGTAAACCTAATTTCTGCTAATTCTCCTTGTGCTTGGGTTGACGGAGGGTCGACGGGAATTTCCCTATTCTTAGGTATTCTTGTATAGGTCTCGATCACGTGGTTGGGTCCATCGCGGTATCGATCTGGAGCTACAGCATATGCGACTGGGTCACCGGGGTATAGAAGCTATGGATCTACTAGAGGTGTACAGGGAAAGCCATCACCGAAGGCAAGACATCATTGGCTAATCTACGGAGAATATCCATAGACCAGTCATGATAGGGTCTGAGAAGAGGTCACAGAATTACCTATAATAAAGATCCGTCTCTTACCAGCTCCAGCGGCTAACGAGGCGCCTCTGGAAAGAATCGTCTCAGGCTTCCCTATTTCTTAAACAACGAACCTTGCATCCGGGAGCTGGCAAACAGTGGTCCACTCCCATGGAACTAGACCTGTTTACCAACAGCAACCGGTATAGAGTTATTCCAAACCACTCCTAGAGGAGCACACAAGGACAAACAGATAGGATTACACCTGGATGCGGCAAACAACGGCTTCAAGCATAAAAACGTCATAAAGACTGACTTCCTAACACCCAAAGGGTACGACGCATCAGAACGATGGTAACAAAAGTTCGAATAACAACTAAATAAACATTCTGCTGTCGGCCAAGAACACACGACCGCACACAGAAGCGTAGGTCCCTTCCGATGGGATAATAAACACTGACAAAGAAACGTGCTTCACACGAACGGGCACGGCTGAAGGATTCAAAAGGCAACGTCGAAACGCCTATTTCTCTCTTTATGCTCGACCCAACTCTTTATGCGGGGCCCCTTCCTTAGTTAGCTGGGCCCGTAGCCGTGGACATTAAGGGGACCTCACCAAAAAGGACCTCACAGAAAGAGCATGTATGGTTTTTCAACCTAGGAATTCAAGGTCTAGTCTAAACTAATAGGCAGGGCGCTAACTCGAATGCTTACGAGAATGCTTACTGATACCGGCCATTGATCAAGATGCGAGGTAAGCATATTGATTGAGACGCGCGGGTCGACGACGATACAACTATGGGATGGGAGTAGTAAGCCTGTCAAGTGGTGCAAAGCCGGCCTTGATTGAGTGACTCCACGGGAAGAACCAGCCCGGACCTCTGTTTGCCGAGAGAAAAACCCCCGTACAGGTATTTATTATAAGTTCAGACTGACCTTAGAAGTGGTTCCAGCTATAACTCCTGTTGACCAATATGCCTATTTTTCTTGAATTTGATATTCAATCCCTACTCTAGAATGGGAGGGGCGGGCATCTTATGTACCCCTGCCCATATCGAACTGACGGTTCAGGTTGCTGCAAGGGCTGATGCATACGCCAAATCGGAAGGTCCTAGGTTTCCATGCGCATGCCTATCACTCAAACATCTTGGGATGAATATCCTTGACCCAAGGCCTTAAATACACAAACAAAGCCAAGGAGAGTGTTTGCTGCGGGAAAGCAGTACACGAATTTGAAAATGGAGGTTGCGGATATAACTATCCAATGCTCTATAGATTCAATGGACGAGACTCAGTACTAGGTTTCTAAATTCCTCTCCTCCTGGTAGTAGCTATTAGTGAGCGATCGGCTGCTAGGACGAGAGGGTAATAGCACCTCCTCTGGCCTCTGATCTTCCTTGCGTCTGTCTCTTCCGCTTTCTTATCTGCTTTGAGCTCTGTTAGTTGCTATCGTTGACTTCCTCTCTTTTCTTTGGGGATGGTTATAAAGCTTCCGACCAATACGAAGATAGTTCCCGGACTCCCCCATTCCTTCTATTGAGAGAGAAACCTCTGGATAATTCAACCTGCAGCTATTGCCCAAGTCGGGTTTTTGGTTTTGTTAGGATGGACATAGGCTTGCATTCAACTTCATACTGAACGAGAACTTCCGGTGCTGCTAGCATCCATGCTCTTCCCTCTCGATTTCGTTCCCATGTGAGACTTGATTGATCTTGTGTTTGTGTTCAGTCAATGGTACCGACTTTGTGCTATCCGTTTCGTATGCCGCATCGTTAACAAACTGCACTGAGATAGGAGAAGGAAACTTGATCGACTGTAGAGATATGCCGCACTTGAAGATCTTTATGGAGAACTTTCTCCCGAATAAAGTAAAGTGGTAGTCCACCTCTATTTGTTTCGTGCGAGCACGGAACACAGGATTAGAGGCGAGGGATATGGCTGAAATATTATCACACCAGGCACATGAAACAAAGGAAAATGGAAGTCTTTGAAGAGCATGCGAAGCCACGATAATTCAGCGGCAGTATGAGCTAAGCATCTATACTCAGATTCGGTTGAAGATCTGGCAACTGTGGCCTGCTTCTTATCACACCAGGCAATGGGATTATTCCCCATAAAAAGACTACAGCCACTAACCGACCGACGATCACAAGTATCATCGCCCAATCAGCGTCTGACTAGGCTGTAAGAGTGAATGAAAGGTCCTCTAGTGAACTGAACATAGCCTTAGATTGAATGGCGAGATAAGCTAAGATGGATAACGAGATGGGTCCTAGTGAGAGAGAAGGAGGAATCTCTCTAAAAAACATCTGATACTAGCCATGGCCGACGGTACCACCTCTTTCTCTGGTGGTTTGGGTATGCAAGCAGTTGACTCTATTGATCTTCACAAGAAGAATAGATATCTACACCAAAGTTCACGACCAGGAGGCTTGATGTCCTCCATAGTCACCACACCTCAATGTTACTCAGATTTGTATCCGGATGTTCACGATACTCCTCCTAACGCTAGTGATCTCCACTCTGCACCAAAACCCAGCTTCGTCCAATCAAGCGTTTACCCTCAACGATCTCCCTCTGTAAACCAGGTACAAACCCTAAATCAACTTGGGATTCCAAGTTCTCCTTCTTCTGCAAAAACCCCGATCCAAAACCAACTACCTTTTCCAGGAAACTCTAGTAACCTGGTGTCTCCTCAACCTGTTCGAGATATTCAAAACCCTAATCAAGTTAGGAATCTCGCTAACACACTCCTACCCACTTCCGTTCCAAACCCTAACTCTTTCTCTACAGATGTAGACCCTGATCTCAACCTCAGCAACAGCCTACGTAACCCAATCCATGGGAAATCGATCCCTTTCGGTCCGCACAGTCCTACAGCAACCAAATCGAGTCCATCCCGCAAACTCCAACAGGTCTTTCAGCAAGAGGGGAATCGTTTGACCTCTGAGGAAAAACTCTCTTCCATTGTTCGCTCCTTGGAGGACGAGATGCAGAATTCAGGTATCAAGATCGACTGTACAGAGCTCAAGACCCAGTTGTCTCGTCTTATGGATAACTATGGGAAAGTTGGTACAGTTCCAGAAGGAGGGGAAGGGGAACATGCCCTCAAGATTGACTTCAACACACAGTCCAAGCAGATCTCAACGGAAGAACAGCCAAAGCAAGTCGTTCAAGAGGCAGATATCCTAGCTCAGAAACCTGTTAACAACAGAGATGCAGGTAAAAACAAAAATTGGGCAGCTTTGTTTAGTGCTCAAGAACCTTCGAAAGTAATGAAACTAGAGCATTATCCTGAACTTCGTAGAGGGAAAAATGCGATTGTGGAATTAGATGAGTCGCACATAGATGATAGAGCTTGGAACCACTGCCTTTATGGCTATTTTCTCGATGGGAGAATGCCCTTTGCACTGTTAAGGGCTACGGCACATACTGCTTGGAAGGATTGTGCTCCTGTTTCCATAAAACAAGTGGGATCCTGTTTCTTTTTTGAGTTTAAAGATGAAGCTACAAAATTGAAGGTGCTAGATGGCGGCCCATACTTCTTCTCAAAGAGATACTTGGTGCTTAAAGACTGGAGAAGAATGTTGATCCCCTCCACGGACCACCCTTCCTCTATTCCAGCCTGGATCAAGATACACAAACTTCCTCTTGAATGCTGGACGGAGGCAGGGCTTAGCCGTATAGCTAGCTCAATTGGGAAGCCAATTCATGTGGATAATGCTACGGCTAAAAGGCAGAGATTGGATTTCGCTAGAGTCTGTGTAGAAATTGAGGCTGGGGATGAGCTACCTACTGAAGTTCAAGTTATAGTTAATGGTGAATCTGTGGTGGTCCACATTGAATACCAATGGCTGCCATCAAACTGTACAAAGTGTAAGATCTTTGGGCATTCAACTGATTCGTGTACCTCCAAAATCTCTCATGTTCCTTCTACCTCGGGCACCTCTGTGCAATCAGGTATTAAAGGGCAGAAACCTACTGAGGAGGAATGGCAGGTCATAGGGAGAGCAGCAGCATTGGAAAAAGGGGGGATTACAGCTCTAGAAGCTGTCACTAAGTTCGTCCCCATCACCTCTGATACATCTCTTGGGGGTATAAAATCAGATGTTCCTCTCTCGGATAATGAGAGTGAAACTCCAGATGAAGAATTTGTGGTTGATAGCCCTCCTGCTATCCCAGAGTTAACTGCAGCCATGGCAAAAGAAGTTCCCAAGATTCCTCAACCTCCAAATTCTGATATGGAGGACAGCACTTGGGTGGTTGATCCAGGTATCAACAAGGCTATTGGCACTAGTCAGGGGGGTGGAATAGGGGCTGCAACTTCACAGCCCAACTCCTCTAAATCTTCAAGCAGCAGCAAGAAGAAGAAGAACAATAAGAGGTACAGCCAGGGGAGCAATCAAGGGGGGAAAAAGAGTACCCCCCTCCAAAAAAGGGAAGCTTTTCTTCTGGTAGCATGATAATTCTTTCTATCCCTTGCCTTTTTGATGTCTAAAACACCTCTTCATTTTGGATTCTGGAATATGAGGGGTCTTAATGACCCTATTAAACAAAGAGAGGTTGTTTCTTTTGTCAAAACAAATAAATTGTCGCTTTTTGGGCTCATTGAGCATAAAATAAAGGAGGTTAATTGTTCTAGGACCTTTAAATCCATGTTTCCCTTTTGGTCCTTTGCTCATAACTCTGTTATTGCACCAAGTGGTAGAATTTGTGTGGTTTGGGACCCTGCTGTACTTAACCTGAGTATCCTTAGTCAGACTACTCAAGCCATCCATTGTAATGTTCAGACCCTGAATGGGGATCTCAAGTTTTTTGCCACTTTTGTCTATGGCTCTAATCTCTACATAGAGAGAGAGGAGCTTTGGCATGACTTGATTAATTGGACTTGTACTGATCCCTGGATAATATTAGGGGACTTCAATGCCCTTAGACTCCAATCTGAGAAGATTGGTGGTGATCAGAGTTGGCCTCCTCACATGGAGGATTTCAATAAATGCATTGCTTCCACTGAGCTTGCTGACCTTAGATACACTGGCTGTCAATTCACATGGTCTAACAAGCAAGCCTACACTCAATACATTGCTACCAAACAGGGTTTTAGTTAATGAGCATTGGATCAAGACCCACACTTGTTCTAATGCCCATTTCTCACCCCCTGGGATCTCTGATCACTCTCCTGCTATTGTGTTTTTAAATCCTGAAACCAAACATAAACCTTTCAAATTTTTTAACTTTCTGGCTGAGCACCCTGATTTCTTATCCATTGTCCAGAAAGTTTGGAGAGGTGTGATCCTTGGTAATCCCATGTATGTTGTTTGCGAGAAACTCAGACTTCTCCAACTGGAACTTAAGAAACTAAACACTAGGGAGTATAGTGACATCTCCAAAAGAGCATTGGCTGCTAGGCTTGATCAGGTTCAGAAAGATTTAGGTATTGATCCCACCAACTCAATTAAGCAGACTATTGAAATAAACTTGTGTAAGCAATATCTTGTCTTGGCCAGGGCTGAGGAAAGTTTTGCTAAGCAGAAATCCAGGATTCAATGGCTTAGATTGGGGGATCAATGTACTTCCTACTTCTTTAAATCCATATCTCACAACAGGAACAGGAATAAAATCACTAGTCTGGTTCTCCCCAATGGTACTATCACACATGATCCTATTGAGGTTAAATCTACCTTTGTAGATTATTATACCTCCCTTTTGGGTACTGTCCATGTCTCTGATTACTCTGGAACTTCTAGGGTCAATCAGTTGGTTTCCACCAAGTTACTGAATTCCCAAAGGGATTCCATGATTTCTGAGATTTCCAATCAGGAAATCAAAGAGACATTCATGTCTCTTAATCCCAACAAAGCCCCTGGCCCTGATGGGTACAATGCTGGGTTTTTTCAGAAGTCTTGGAGTGCTGTTGGCAATGAGGTGACTTCTGCAGTGAGGAATTTCTTCAGATCAGGCAGACTCCTCACTAAGGCAAACTCTACTAGCATTGCTCTTGTCCCCAAAGTCCCTAATCCCACCAAGGTGGGGGACTTCAGACCCATCTCATGCTGCAATACTATCTACAAATGCATTGCTAAAATTCTTGCAAAAAGAATTCAAGCTGTTTTACCCCATATCATTGACCCTGTTCAATCTGGGTTTGTTAAAGGTAGGAGAATTGCTGACAACATCTTTCTTACCCAAGAAATCATGAGAGATTATCATAAGGCCTCCACTTCACCTAAATGTGCCCTTAAAGTTGATATCATGAAGGCTTATGATAATGTTAGATGGGAATTCTTATGGGATACTCTTATCTCTATGAATTTCCATCCTCAAATGATAAAATGGATCAAGGCCTGTATCACCACTGCTAACTACTCCTTGAGCATTAATGGAGAAGCCACAGGTTCCATTATGGGTAAGAAAGGTTTAAGGCAAGGTGATCCTTTGTCCTCCTATCTGTTTGTTATTGTCATGGAAGTTCTCACCCAACTCCTTAAAGAAAAATCCCAAAGTCCTAATTTTCACTTCCACTGGAGGTGTGATAAAACAAAGCTAATTAACTTGTGCTTTGCTGATGATCTTATGATCTTCTGCAAAGGGGAGCTCAGCTCCATTCTTTGCATCCAGGAGGCTCTCTCTGAGTTTGAGGCCCTGTCTGGCCTCTCTCCTAGCCCTGGGAAGAGCAACATATTCTTTTCTGGTGTCTCTCCCACTACCAAACAGGCTATACTGGATGCTTTGCACTTTCAAGAAGGTTTCCTCCCTGTGAGATACCTGGGAGTTCCTCTTATCTCCACCAAGCTCAAGTATTCTGACTGTCAAGCCCTCATAGATAGAATCACAAATCGTACCAAGGGCAAATAAGTACCTCTCATATGCTGGGAGGATCCAGCTGATTAAGTCTGTCTTGTTCTCCATGCAAACTTATTGGTCATCCATCTTTATCCTACCTAAGAAGGTGGTGAAGGAGATTGAAGGCATTCTTAGGTCCTTTTTCTGGACTGGCTCTGATCTTAAGCACACAGGTGCTAAAGTTTCTTGGGATCAATTGTGCTCTCCTAGGAAAGAGGGAGGTTTAGGCTTCAAATCACTCCAAATTTGGAACAAGGCAGCCATGGCCAAGCACATTTGGTTCCTTGTCTCTGGAGGAGAGCAATCTATGTGGTGCCAATGGGTAAAATCGTACGTACTTACTTAAAGGGAGAAGTTTCTGGCAGGTTAAAATTCCATGCAGTCCCTCATGGACTTGGAGAAAGTTGCTCCAGCTTCGTTCCCTTGTTCAACCTTTCATTAAATTCCAAGTTGGTAATGGATCCACCATTTCATTGTGGTATGACAACTGGCACCCCTCTGGTCCTCTTGTTGAACACTTTGGTAATCGTGTGATATATGATACGGGGTTGCCTGATAATACCTTGGTGTCCTCCATCTTAAATACCACTAACCAGTGGACTTTCCCCATTACACAATCTTGGGAGTTAAATGAGATCAGATCCCATCTCCCTACTCTTCATAACTCCATCCCTCCTCCTGCTGACTCTTGCAGGTGGACACTCACTAAGGATGGCCTTTTCTCCATTTCATCTTTGTGGGAGCAGCTGAGACCCAAATTTCCCACTATTGGTTGGAGCAATAGTGTGTGGTTTCCCTCCCATATCCCCAAATGTAGTTTGATCAGCTGGTTGGCAATTCAGAACAGATTATCCACTGAGGACAGACTTGTCCTGTTTGGTATTAAGAGCACATCTTGTTGTAGTTTCTGCCCTGCTGAGGAGTCCAATGATCACCTGTTCTTTAACTGCCCATTCACTAGACAGGTGTGGGATGCTGTTTCCCTTAAATCCCAGCTTATGTGGCAGCCTCAAACCCTCATTAATCTTGCCAACCTTGTCTCTACAGCTAGGGGTAAGGGTCTCAAGAGCACTTTGATCAAACTGACTTTCACAGTCTCCCTCTATCAGATCTGGATAGAGAGGAATCTTAGGAAATTCCAGGGATTGCAACATAGTGTGCCTTCACTTGTGGCTAAGATATGCACTGAGATTAGGTACAGGTTGTTGTCCCTTCACAACATACCACTTGGTCCAATATCTTTGATTGAATCATGGAACATCCCAACTCATCCTAACACTTAACATTCTACATTTGTGTTTGAGTTATGTCAAATTATACTCCTCTAGCTGCTATGGTTTCATTGTGTTTAATTCTGACTCTTTTACTCTCAGTCACAGGTGGTTGCATACATAGTCAGGTCTTTCAAAAGTTGCAGATGGAAGGCAAGGTTTTCTCTAATGGCCCACTTGGGTAGTGTGTTTTGCAGGTTAGTCCCCAGAAAGCAATCTGTGCAGACATTTTAATGCTTACTGCTATTACTTCTATTTATACAGGTAGATATCTGTAATCTTTGCTGCAGTGGACTACCTTGTGACTATGATCTAGATTACTTTGTTCTTGCTCTGTGTTGCTTAGCCGTATGGCTCTCATTATGTGTGAAAGTGACCTACTCATATGTGTGTGCCCCTGTGAGCTGAGTGTTTGATCTCCATCCTTTCTTCTGAGTGGAATCTGATGATTGGGGCTTTTGTGAGTGGAGGGAGTCAGGTTGGTCCTCCCTTGGACCCATTGAGATCACAACAAAAGAAGAGAGGGAGTGTGAGGCTTTGAGGGTGTTTGGTGTGTGAGACCACCTTCCAATGGGTCTTCTCTCCCTTCTCTCTCCTATACTCTCATGCATCTAGCTTTAATGGATATTGATTTGTAGATTGATTGACTGTGGACTGCCATTTGTTCTGGGCAGAGCTGATAGTGTATCTGGATTGCTGTGTGTTTGATCAGCATCCATTTTAATGTTGTTTGCTCACGGAGTTCCACTCCCTACTGCTGCTGTGCACATCGTGTGCTTGTTTTGTGCCTCCTTGTGTATAGATGCTGCTGTCCTAGCAGTATATGCTCCTGTTTTCCAGTGGCTGCATGGTCTATTTCACGGTGTCTATCTTACGGTCCAGCAGTGGTGTGCCCAGATTTTCATGCCGTAGCATTTTACTACTCTTCTTGTGTCCAATATATTGTGATCTTGTGTTGTCGTGGGGTAGTATTGTGGTTCTAATCTCATGTGCATATGTCTGGAGTTGATTGAGCTGCAGTTGCAGTTGTGGTTCTAATTTCATTTACAGTTTGTTAATTGAGATGCAGTTGCTGTGCACATGTCTGGAGTACTCTGTTATACTTTGTTACTGTTGCTTTCTGCTGCTACTCCGGATCATCTGGATTGGATCTGTTTTATCTGTTTAACAGCAGTGATTGAATTCAGCAAGTCTGTTTCTGCATCATTTGCTGTTCTGTTTAATCTGTTCGCAGTTTAGTGGCCTAGCCTTGGGGGGCTGTCCCATGGCTCAGTTTGATCCCCCTTTGGGAGGGGGGTGTCCTCCCATTCAAAGTTGGTTACACCTTGGTCTATTAGATCTACACTCAACTGGGTTTAGCCGCACGATTGGTGTCTGCCCAGATCCCAGTTTGCTCCAGTGTTCTGTGGTGATTGCTGATGTTCCCAAGCATTTTACTTTTGCTACATGTAGCGGGGTCTGTCATGCTTGACAAGTGCTGTGGTTCCTGCTTCTGTTATTGCGTGCAGCGCTGTCCCAGATGTCCTTATTTGCCTTTTGCTATTGTGTGTGCTACTGCACGGTGATTGCTCCTATTGAAGTCCCCTTTGCCAGAAAGATTGGGCTCAAATCATTCCAGTTCCAAGCTATCCGTGCAAGTCAGGGGCAGATTCATATGGTTCCTGGCTTAGATGCTTTTGGTCAATTTAAATCTATTTGCATTAGTTCAAAGAGAT
>CAWLAL010000241.1:84864-89864 GCA_963854785.1 Vaccinium vitis-idaea | reverse complement strand
GGAGAGTAAGCAAGCTACCTTGCTTGCACTCTAGAAACGTTCCGCGCCCTTCCTGCCTGCGGAAATTGATGTGAATGATCGTGACAGCTCTGTATTCATCTCGTTCCTTATTTACCTGGGGGCACTGCGTTTTCAAAAGCTTCCTGTCGAACCGGCTCCTATTTCAATCCGTGCTGGACCGATCGATATACCAATAATAAAGTCTTCAGTCAACTGGTGGAATACATCGCATCAACCTGGGACCATTAACCGATATGGTACATCAATACATGTTCCTATGCCCATTCCAATCTTGTCTAACTTTGCTAACTCCCCCTTCTCAACCCGTATCTTGTTTGTTCTGGAAACACGTCTTCCTATTCCATCTTTTCTCGAATCTCTTTTAACGGAACAAATAGAAGATCAAGACCAAAACCTAGTTCACTCGCTGAGTTCCATCCATGGCGGAATGGTTAAAGCTTCCCAACTCAACATTGGATTGGCGAATTCGTAGGTTCGATTCCTGCTGGATGCATGCTAATGGGACCCTCTAATAAGTCTATTGGAATTGGCTCTGCATCAACCGAATCAACAGAGCCGACTGAATCAATGGCTAGACTGGGTACAGCTAAAGTCAAGGGTTGGCTTGGCTCGACTTAAACTTCTTAAACTTAAAGGATGAGATAGCGTCAGCGGGCTAGGCGCAGTCTAGAGCATGAGAGAGAGCGGATAGGCACAAGATAAAGAGAAAAAGGTTGTTAAACGATAACCGGAGAAGGAACTAGTAAAGAAGTCAACTATTAATTATAAGGATAAAGGTTAGTGCTTTGCTGGTTGAAGTATTGGTTTGTAGGCAGTTGCTGGCTAAGAAGGAAGGTAAAGAGGACGGCTGTCAATAGCAGGCAATAGGAAGGAAGCGAGAGCTATATAGGCGAGCTAGGCAGTCCCAGTCCTCTAGTCAGCAAGCTCTTATAGCTGTCCTGTCCGAAGAAACCCTTCCTTATCCTTATGGAATCGATGCGCTAAGTCTTCCCTATTCAGCCGCTTGTGAACCTTCAGGTACTGTCTTATTCAATCTAATCTATCTTTCTTCAATTCCTCTTTTACCCGAAAATGCAATTATAGGCTAGGCATTGGGTTCGGCAAGAATGATATCCCCCAAGATAGAAAAACTAGCCGTCACCCCACAAGTAGTAGAGTAGTAGCTGTAAGAATGGATAGACAGAATACCTTTTGATTTGATTGAGAATCATATTCATATAAAGGGCATTTCAAGGGGAAGATCTTTTAGCCATTTGCATCAAGCTCAAACTTCCTTCTTGCATGCGTGCTCCTCCGTAAGCACACACTAGTAGAATAAGAGGTCGTAAGCACAGACTAGAATAAGAGGTCAAAATGGATTGGTAGCATACTCGATCAAAGGGGTGTGATTTTATCGCCTACTACGGATCCCATACTACCCCCCATAAGAAATTGACAATCCATAAGCCCAATCAATTGCTATGGGAATAGCCTTTGCCTTTCGTTGACCTGTCCCTCTTTGAACAGCCTCAGTGAATCCAATCCCGTCTTTGATACGAATGAATCAGTATGAGCTTTATAAGGTTCTTCTTCCGATTGAAATTCAATGGGATCAAGAGAGACCCTGTCTTCATCCATAGCCATAGGATCCCAAGTACCCGGATCAATCGAGAGTTCTATTCTATCTGATTTATCTGAACTACTCATTTTAAAATTATATCCACATTCATTGTTCACAAATCTTCCTTTTTTACTTCATACTTCTAATCTGACTTCCTAGATTGCTTCTAATTAGAATTGGAAAGGAATGGAGTCGAGGGGAGACCTTCTAGTAGCCCTTGGTGTGCTCTTTTTTGTCTTAAGCAAATTGGGCAACCTTCCTCGTCTGCCTTTCGACTCGTGTACCCGATTTCCTAACTCCCTTTCCCTAGAAGATAGCCATCAGCCGAAAAGAAAAAGAGCAGAGGACTTCCCCTCTCTGAGGAATTCTCTCCTCCAACCGACGACCCCCTCCCAGGGTATGCAGCGTCAACGTATAACTATGCATCCTAGGGCATGGCTGCCTTCTTTCTCTAATTCAACCTTTTATCAGCGACTGATTAGGAAGAAGCTGTAGTGTCGTCAGTTGCACCCCCCTTCAGCAGTGTGAGAGCTAGGGTGAGACCGCTATCGTCTTTGGCCCTGCCCTACTTTATGAAGGCTTCTTGTCGCCTCTCTTCTCTTTTAGCAAGGTATGCTTTGTAAAGCCTTTCAAAATGCAAGTAGAATGGGCCCACATCAGAATGTCTTAAGCAACAAAAGACGGATGCCTAACTTTCAAGAGAAGACTAAGATTCTGAAGTATGCTACCCCCCTATCCTATGCCCTAGTTCGTTCTTTCCCGACCAAGGAGAATCCGATAAGAAGCATAAGACGAGAAGCTGTGCTGTGAGTCGGGGCTAGGAAGTGGCTACTTACTCATAACAGAAGATAGAGCCTTTCTTTCCCGATCGTCAATCATTTCAGGAAGTTAAGAAGCCCTATAGTTTAGTTGTTTTGGTTCTCTTATCTTCTATCTTGCTTGCGCTTATTCAGGAAGATCTTGAACAGAGGTGATCTCGATCATCACTTAACTGACGATACCGGATCGAGCTAGATGATGCTTCTTCTTTGTGATTGCGTAAAGAGCGTCTTTTTAAGCGAAAAAAAAAGTCTTTCATTGCCCGATGTGTCAACTTTCGTGCCTATCCATTAGTAAGCAGGTTCCCTCGAAGCCCGGTAACTACGCCATTCATAGTTAGCCCGGTCGGTAAGCCCGACAGCTTTCTAGTATGAGTCTCTGCTCTTTCCCTATCAGATGGTGCAGCCAGCGGCTAGTTCTATGATCTGCTGGTTCTTCTCGATATGGCTCGAAGCTCTTTCCTATCTATTATATGGGACTGCCATCCTTGATTCAACCGATCTTATTGAACAACCTATTTCAACAACTTATTATTGTACACAAATAGGTTGTTCGATAATAGGTTGTTGTTGTAGTTGCTAGTGGGACTGCTCTTCCTAGTAGCAGCACATTTTACAGCACATCTTTGACTTTTCTGACAAAATAAGTTCTTTTATGTGCTGTTCGAGATGTTACAAAGATCGGATGAACTAGACCAAGGGGAAAAGAGGAGTCAAAAAGTGGAAAGATTCGTCGAAAAGGCTCAAGCTAGGAATCAGTCAAAAGTCAGAGGCAGTCGAAAGGAAGGAGGAATTTAAAAGGAAAGGTGCGTTGTCACCGCCCCTGGGTACCTTTGTAGTAGATTTCCTTTTTTGTTGATTTGGGAGAAAAGAAAGAGAAAAAATCTCATTCGAAGAACGTTGAGCTGCACGAATGGCAACGAATGCTGAAGTCAAAGAGGCCGAGACGCCTATGATTAGATGTCTGTTGAGATTGGGGGTAGTTTGATTCTGGGAACCTATGGAATGACTGAGAATAGGTTGTTGCTGAGGATTGCAATCTTAGATTCCCACTAATCAGGCTGAGCAGACGCAAGCATCTCTTCCGCCAACCCGGATTCATATAGCGCTTTACTTTCCTAATTTTGATAAGTGCCCGGTCTCCCCTGAAACTCTTAGTTGACGCCGTTCTCTATCTTTATCTTTGGTCAAGTCTTTGATCGTTGAGTCAAGCTGATCGAGGAATCAAGCCCTTCCCGAATGGGGTACAGTCGAGATCTTAAGAGGAGGTTCATAGCGGGAGGGACTCAATCGAAACATCTCTAGCAAACCAAGTAGCGAACTGCAACTATTGCGTCTATCGCGTATTTTGAAACAAAAAATCCCTCCTCAAGTATGATCATTTTTGAAGCAACTCTCCGGTTGTAAAAGGTCTTTAGGAGAAAAAGACGCCGTTTCCTAGCTAGATGCGGTAGTTTCTGGACTTCAATACCTGATAGCTACTCGAATATTGCTTCTAGTCGCCGAGCTGAGGCTATCTCTTTCCTAGGTTTGGCTAAGGCAAATGACTGAACCTGTAAAATAGGAAATGAAATGTTATCCGTCAACTCCCCTCTTTCTTCTTCTACTGATGCTAAGTATGCTTTCCCTCCAGGGATAGGACTGATGCCCGCTCGACCTTCATTGATATTGATCACTCTTACTATAGGATAAGAATATTCGTAACTAAGAGACTGAAAGGAAAGAAGACCTGACTAGGATAGCTTCCTGGCCTAGGTAGTTTGTATGTGGTAGTTAGCTTTCTTTTCCCTAGATTGCTTAGTGCTGAGCTAAGTTCCGCCCTTTCCTATTAGCTATAGTAGGAGGTTGACTATGTCCTCTAGGACGGAAAGGGATAAGATCAACAATGCCATCATTGACTTCTTCCTCTGACCGGGCTTTTTGTTGATTGACTGAACCCGGACTTCTTTTCCAATCCAAGCAACCTACGTTATCAAGTCTTCACGTAGTTCCTTCTCTCACGCGCTTTTCCACGATTCGCCTGTGGTAAAGCAGCTCTATAATATCCTTTCGAGTGAGGTTTCAACTATGCTAGGAGGGGCTAAAAGGTAGGAGGCTGGGGGTCTAGGTCACAGTACGAGAACCTATTATCCTACCTCTTATTACTTGGGGTTCTATACCCCTTTTCTCAACGTCGAAATAGGCCAGGGTTCGTCTATTTCGATACAAAAACCACGACTTTGAGAGACCAAACCCACTTTGGGAACTCAAAGACCAGGAAACGGAAGCATGCTTGAGGCAATATGAATAGGGGATTGAGTGGGGACGGACACCATCCCTGCGCTGCGGAATGGAAAGAAGGCAATCCAACTTAGTGAGCTCGAACGCGCGACCATGGAGACTCTATCTTTGGCGGGGGAGAATCTGAAAGTGGAATACCGGAGTGAACGGCAAGAAATGCGGGTTGCTTGCTTACTCAGTGGCATCCACAACTGGATTTTCTCATTGGTGAGCTCATAAGTGGAAGCGTTTAGGAAACGAAACAGCGTCTTTTAGGCCTCACACTAGATATTCTTCGTCAT
>CAWLAL010000241.1:69864-79864 GCA_963854785.1 Vaccinium vitis-idaea | reverse complement strand
ACACCAACCCAATCTCGATTCAAAAAAAGAAATGTTAAATCAACGGCCTGGAACTCACTTTTTCATACTTGTTCGGAACGGCTCTACTAGAAATCGGTGACCGGCCTTAGGAAAGTAAAGGCACTGTTGGGCGAGATTTTTCGATCCGATCTTTCAATGAGGGAGCTTGCTAAAGAGACTCGAAGCAGTACATTTCGTAATTGAATTCAACTAACGACAGACGATCTACGTACGAAGGGACAGTCGCTTGGGTGGTTCGAATCCAGCTCGTGGTGATAGCTGAGGGCCGAGGGAAGGTGCGAAGAGAGGGTACTCCTCCAACGAGTCTTCTTCCGACGGTTGATGTTACCAATCTCATCTTATATACGATAATTCTATGCTGCGCGAAAAGATATCCTTTCTTTCATCTATGGGACGGTAGATCCACACTGAATCATTCCATTCGAATTCGAAAGGGGTGGACGACAAAAGATAAGGAGTTTCGATTTGGACTAGACTCAGGGCTGGGACCAATAGCTAGGTTAGCAGCTTAGATTGCAGTTGTTAATTCGGAAGCAGAAAAAAAAAAAAGAATAATCTGCGCGCGCAAGCAGCCACTGGTCCCGAAGAAGAATCCCGAATAGCTCCTTTTGGGGGGATGAAAATAAGCATAGAAGTAAGAACAAGCTTGTCAGGCAGACGAAGGCAGCCTTTTTCCTGGGGTTGGCTCGGATGGGGCTTTTCTTAGAACAAAAGCTTTTCCGGGTATGCGACCTTGGATTGCTGTTGCATATTCAGCTCCTGTTGCTGCAGCTACTGCTGTTTTCTTGATTGGTCAAGGAAGTTTTTCTGATGGTATGCCTCTAGGAATCTCTGGTACTTTCAACTTCATGAGCGTATTCCAGGCTGAGCACAACATCCTTATGCACCCATTTCACATGTTAGGTGTAGCTGGTGTATTCGGCGGCTCCCTATTCAGTGCTATGCATGGTTCTTTGACTGGATCAACGTATGGATATGCTTCTTGCTCTGCTTCAGCAACCCTAGCTTATGGTTCAGGTCCTACAAGTGGGTATGTGACTGGTGCGTGCTTTTTACGTATTAGCTACTTATGCTCCTATTGGTGTTGATACTAGGTATGGATCAACTGTAGGGTATTGATCTAAGACTGGATTTGCTGCTAGGTCTACTGCTTGCTTTGCTTATGGCGTATATGGATCACGAAGGTCTGGGTCACGCTCACGAACGTCAGAATCAGGCTCTCGATCACTATTCTCAGAATCTGGATCTCGACCGAAGCAACCAGTTCCAGCAGCAGCGGTGATGGTTACAGCGGTTCGGCTACTTCACTGCTTGAATGAGGAGCGGTAATCACTTTTTACCGGGAAGAGAAGGAAGAAAAAGCAGCTTTCAGAGAGGAAGTAAGCGGCAGTGCTCTCGCATCGGTTTGAAGCGGCTGTAAGAGCGGTACGGACTAGTTGTATGTACCGGTTAGCTGTCAGTCGACGAAAAGAGCAGCAGTCAGAAAATCCTCGTAGACGCAGGAAGCAGCTAAGAGAGCTAGCAGACAATAAGCAGCAGCAAAGAGCGGTGTCGGGTTTACCAATCTCAGTATGAAAAGATGAACTATTTATCTGTGCTTTGACGGAAAAGTCCGCGTTCTTCCCTCTCCTGTCTTTTAGTCAGGGAGCTTCTTTGCGGTCTTTCGAACACGCAGAAAACTCTGCTGTTCCGCCCCCCGGTCTTAGAAAGATTTTATGCGAGCTCGCGAGTAGACGACTATAATGGGACTCATGACTTTTATGACATCTGGTTGTATGACCTAACGTTAGACTCTACGGTTGTTAATGGTGTGGGAATGTTGTATGAAATGGGTTTGGATGGGACTTTCCTCCGGATCTTGGATGGGCAAGTATGTCGGCTGCCGGCCAAGGATTCGCCCCGTATGATAAGATAACCAAGAGATCGAACGTGCCGGTAGTCGTAATAACGAATGATCCTCCTTCTTTCTTGTTCCAGGGCGGCCCTTCTCAGGAGCGTTTTATGCCGATGCGCTTCGTCTCTGAGCTTCCTGATCTTCAGGAGGAGCGTGTAATAGCTACTTTCTATGGCTGCGTGAAGCGGCGTTTAATAAGAATGATTCTCTCTGCCGATAGGGCTGGCCGTATAGCTCTGTCCTATAATAAATGTAGTGGTACTCTTAAGAATCTTAAAGCAGCCGTGGGTGTCTCAGAAGACTTTGATTTCGACGACGCGCTTTTTATCATCGATTCCGGGTAGCGAGGTTTGATCCATCGCAACATGATTTACCCCGACGGGGAGCGAGTCGGTCTCCAAATTCTTTATATTAATTAGATCGATGTTGACGAGGAATCTCTGCGAAGCGACCATCTCTCATTGCTTAACTTCGCCATTGTCCCGCGTTCTAGCTCAAACTAAGTTGGAGTGCCTTCTTTCCATTGCTTCGGAATGGGCTGGCCTCACTCTCGAGATTCATCTCGATGCTTTGTGTCTTGACTGTACAAACGATTACATGGTGTTAAGCAATTGAGATCGACCTTTCTCATGCAATTGAATGCTCCAAGCGATCAGTCCATGACTTCCTTTGTTGGCTCCTACTCTACCAGACGGTGACCGGCTCAATAGAGCACCTTTGGGCGCTGGCTTTTCGAAACCAAGTTAGGGAATCAGTGACCAACAGTTTGAGAAAGCATTCAAAAAAGTTGCATCTCTTACGATAAACACTGAATTTGATTAGCCCCTGCAGGAATGGAACCTACAAACAAGGCTTTTTCCTTGTGTTACCTAACTAAACCCAAGGCCACCTGATTCGGAGTAGAACACTCCTATTTACACTTCGATTCCACCCACTGATCCAGCTAAGGCCCGCAACCAAAGAGGAGAAAAGGCCTTGCACCGGTAATGCTACCACACAGGTTTTGAGGCGAGTTTCGAAATCTTTGATGAGTGTAGCAGCTTCACAAGTCCCTTCGGCTTGGCGCTGGAGTCATTGATCTGTTTGGCGAGTTTGCCTATAGATGTATACAATAAAAGGCCTGCAAGTTCTGAAAGTTCTGACTTCGTGTTCTTGACCTACTTGTCTATTAGTCTTGGCGGGAAGAGGGCCATTGCCATAATATATATAATAGGTAGGGGGGAGTTACGACTTTTTCTTTCTAAGGAAGTCTAGTCTCCTTCAGGCGAGTTAGAAAGCTTTACAATTGACTTTGATGGAGGTAAAGAGGAGTTCAAGACTTAGGCGTCAGACATTCTTCTTTATTCTAGATAATTTCCTAATTGTTCCAGAGCAACTAGAGCATCCCGTTTGAAGCCTTAGACTTAGAGTAGATAGGGGGCAGGAAAGCCAAGCAAGACCCCAGGTTTGGACACGAATAGGGGGTTCCAGACGGCGCTAATATACGACGACATTCGCAGCTACTAGGGATTGACTCCCAAAACACGAAATCGCGGGTCGCCAATACGCGTACTTTACCCGGACGGGACTCTTACGAATTGGTGTCATGGAAAGGCGGTAGGGTCTTACCGACTAGACTAGATATGGGGGACCCTTCTTTTTTCTTACAGGTGCGCGAAGGGGTAGTAAGAACAGAGAAAGTCTAAGGTCTTAAGTCGAGAAAAGGTGCCTAAAAGGGCGAGTTCGTCCTGCAGGGTAAAATCACCCAATAGGCGATGAGTTCTACCGTTTGAGACACTTCTCTTCAGATCGGTTTAAGCTTTAATGAAGGGAAAAGGGGGCCCTAGAGAAGAAAGGGAATTAGAAAACCTCCATCTAAGCTAAGAACAGAGGTTTTTTTTTACTATTCTTTGCCTATTTGCCCTTAGGTTCCTCACTCTAGATAGGAGGGAATGCCCTGCACTCCCCTTACTCAACTACCAGTTACTTACGGGGGGAGGCATAACACTAAGATATCTTCTTTCTTCTACTACACTCTTTGCCTAGCAACAGAAAGAACCGTAGCCCGCTAGCCAACAGCAAAGAAAGAACAACAGATACCTCATACAGGATGTTCTGGCCTTACCTATTAGAAACTTACTGTAAGACTACTGGAAAGATATCCATATTCTCCTGGCTGCCAAGAGGAGCAAGCAAGTGAGCGAAGGGCTCCAGCCCCCAATCCGCCCCTGTTCTGTCTCTGAATAAGAAGACAGCTTCCCCACTAGCAACTGAGATACAAAGGACATAAACAACAGCAACTCTAAAGGAGAGGGTCGGCCCTTATCCCATTCAGGAGTCCTTCCTTGAAGCCTCTGTCAAGAACTAACAGCGGAGGATAATTGGACAATTTCTCCTATGATTCGGTCGCAACATCTTATGCTGATGTCGCTAGATCCTATGCTACTAGCAACTAGGACAGGTAAAAGCATCCTTCCTTAAAGAGATACAAGTGCAGGTAAGGTATTCTGCTTAAAGTTCTAACAGAAGGAAATGCCATTCTATTAGTTAGGTGGTTACCTCAGTTGTCTCTATTGATTAGTGATTAGCCCGTATATAGAGGAAGAAGCAATATTGGAAGAAAGAAGCTACCCTCCTACTAGGATAGGAACTACTGGCTTAGGAGAGAACTCCACTGGCTCTATTTTTTGGTTCCCCTAAATCCCCCTCTCTCCCTTTCAAGCAGAGTAGGCTCGTTGCGGCAGATCCAACTCTACCCTTGCTAGTAGACTAGAGACTGGCTTGCTAGTGAGTAGAGACAGGCTTTGTGCTAGTAGATAAGCTACTTGCGATTATATTAATAAAGGATTACCTTTCTGTCATTAAAACTCAGATACGATTGGAGTCACTTGACAGGGGCATCTCCATTTGATCCCCGGGTTGGCACTAAAGAAGGAGGGTTCCACTTAAGTTTCATTCCGTAAATAAAACACACATTATTTTCTTTAAGGGGCTCCCCAAACTCTTTCTATTGCGGGCTTGAGCATCTACTTCTTTGTCCGTAATCACTGGCTTTCAAGGTGTATACTTAGAGCAAAAGGAATGAAACCTAAGTTCACTTTTTTGTTGGATACCAGGGAAGTACTTACAGCTAGGCCTTCTTGCACTTCAAACCCTTCTTTCTTTTGCTAGAGTTTGATCCTACAATAGTCTATAGCAACCTTAATTCCCATCCTGCCAAGCTGCCAGTGCATTGTATCTAACCACACTGTGGCAAATCGATACAAGTAGCTAAACAGCTTGCTATACCATACAAAGGCATCTCCGGCCGAACGGTTAGGCAAGACTACGGCGCCTGGGTAAACATCCAGTTTACCAAACAAGACGTCGAGAGTGTCACTTAACCATTCCCCTCCTGCAGCCAAAGTGATAGCGGCTGTAGCATCCACTGGTAATGTGTGTGAAAAGGGTAAGCTTTCTATGTGGATAGGACGTATCAACACCTTTTTCATATTTGAAATTAAAAGACAAAAGAGAAGAATAATATTGTGTTGGGTCCTGAGGACCAGGATGGCCGAAGATCAAAACCTAAATGTGCTAGGGGTTCATCATCAAGGCAATAACGATGAAGGAATTTTTGCGCTGATGTAGCTAACAGCCACCTTCATAGTCGATTCATATTCATTAGGGGCGTCACTTTCTACCCAACTAGTGGAAGTATTCACCGTTTTCTTTTTCTGTTAAGCCTCACAGCTATGGGACTTCCTAAAGAAAACTGCAATCGGAGTTTATCAACCACTCACAAGACCACCGAGATCTTCGACTTAGCTCCAAAAGGTAATCCACCCGGCCCTTCCCCAACCTATACAAGACAAGGAGGGCGTAAGATAACGAAAGGGAGACAAAATCCTAACTAAATCATAAGACAAGAACCTCCGTCTATATCATAACACAAGCTACCCATTCCATCGTCGAGTCGATCCGCTTCGTTCTTATCTATGGATAAGGCAAGAGAGAACTTATGACCTCGCGGATGGAGAGGGATTCGAACCCCCGGTATTCCTATCAATACTTCGGTTTTCAAGACCGACTCTTTCAACCGCTCAGACATCCATCCCCTTCGCGCTTCGCCCGCCCTATCTATCTGCGCGCTGGCAGCCCCACCAACCCCAACTCTATGTGATTCGCTACGCTTGCTTGCGCCTATCGGCGCATTCTATTTATTGCCTGCCGGTTATCGATTTCTCTTTTCCGGTAGTACGAATCGCTACGCTTCGCTTCTTTCTATATGATAATATGCACCTTGGTTGCTGCGCTCCCTGCGGGTAATAGCAAGAGAGTGAAGAACGACCTCCAAACAAAAAGAGTGATTGAGTCCGACTCAAGCGAGTGAGTGAAAGGCGTGGCAAGAGAGCGAGTTCGACTCGCGAACGATCAGCAAGTGAAGGACCGATCCTTTTGCGCCAATACTGTTGCGAGACTGGTACTTGGCGGCTCACGAGCAACATATAGACTAAGGTTGCCCTCCCTCGCTCTTTTTTGAAGGCCCTTTCTATTCTCTTTATAGTATGGTTCTTCCATAAAAACACTGAACGCACAGCTTCGCAGAGCAGCTCTCTCCCCAGCCCACAGCATAGTGTGGAATCTGGATCGTTTCATCGAGCACCATTTCTTTTAGATAGAAAGGTGTTCTGACTCTATTGGATCAAGTCATAACCTACGCCTTCTACTAATATAGAAAGTACTATGGAGAGACTAAGCTCTATTTCAGAGATTGGACTCTCTTACTGTGATTAGCCTCTACTAGTAAGAAGCTGTTCCCGAGCCAGGTTCCTTGGATCCACGTGTTCCTAGTCGGACCTAAATGGATGAATGAAGAAGTGCGCCCGGGTAGATTGCCATTTCGAGATAATATCTCTCTCCTCCCTTCCGGTTCGGTACACTTTTCAATCTAATCTCTCTCTTGGTTTTATCTGTAGCAATCCTCTCTGTTTATCTTCAAAAATGGTGCTCATATGACACTCTTGCTACTATATGTGGATGATATCCGGAGAATCGAATGGGCAGTGATCAAAATTTTCTGGATACTTTGCTTTCTCAATTGCGCACTCGGTTTTCTATGAAGGACCTGGGATCTTTTTCCTTGGTATCTTAGTTGAGCATACTGCTCATGGGATGCTGCTCTCTCAATCCAAATATGCACTGGATCTCTTAGACAAAGCTGGGATGACTAATTGCAAGCCTTATTCCACTCCATCTTGCTCAGCAAAAGATGATGATCAGCTTCCATTTGATAATCCCACGTTGTATCGAAGCCTTGTTGGTGGCCTACAATACCTCATGCTCACCAGATACGGGTTGAGAAGGGGTCCCTCTTGTTGAAGTTAATGCGTGTATAGGATGTTTAAGCTCTATAAGAAGCTAGTGCAAACATTAGTTTCAGGGTAAGGGAATTTGATAGACTTCTACCATAGTTATAGGAAGTAAGCCCGGGCATCGAGTAATACATCGCTGAAACATTAGCTCGCTTTTTACAAGGAAGGCGGATCCTAGGTATAGCCTAACAAACCCGACACACCTACTTTCTATATATATTACCAGAAAATAAAGAGTGCTTAGTGCTTGCTCCCAGATAGCAGCTCCTGATGAACTGCCCGACTAGGCACGATCGCAGACATACACAAATGGGGCGCTTGAGCTTTTTATTCCTTAGTGAGCTCGAAAAACAGGGAGGGGAGGACGGCACAAGAACAAAGGTTGAGTCATAGGGGATTGCTTGAGGAAGGCCCACATACCATTCCGAAAGAATGGAATAGAGGCACCCTCACTTAGTGAAGCGAGAATTGAGAATGCCTTGGGCGCCTGGGCCAATGGCGAATCGGGACGGGGAAGCATCCTCCCTTTAAGAGCTAGCACGGGCGTCAAGGTATCCCGCTTTTTGACATACACGAATGGGGCCAATCAGATCAGGAAGAGAGGCCCTCGCCCCGGAGGGGTTGAGCCATACCTCAACACATCGGTGGAAGGAGAGCACTAACCCTGTTTTTTCTTTCTTCTACGTAGCTTGTCCCCTAGCTACAAGAACAAAGGAAAGAAAGAGATTCAATTGATTAGGTATTGATTAGCTAGTTACCCTAGTTGGGTTTCGATCTGTCCTTGCTTGATAGATTGGTAGATAGATGCCATACTGGCTTAGTTAGGTACTTACCTCAGGTATTGGATTACAGGAGCAGAGCTGGCTCTATCCATACCATATAGGGAAGACGCTGATTGCTAATTGTTGTTGTTGCGTCTTCCGTCTGCTAGGATAGATAAAACTAGTCAATCCAGGGAAGATAGAAGAAAGAAGGGAAGAAGGATTCAACTTATTGATAAAGCTAATGAAAAGAGTCTATCAATCGGGAAAGGATAGATCTAACAGGCGGCTAACCACTATCAGAAAGAGACATTCGCATACTAGCTATCGCCTAGCAGCCAGGAAAGAGAATTAATCAATTTATGTAGATGCTAGCGGTAATAAAGGAGCGGTAAGGAAATCTATCTATTTCGATCCCCGTAGACGTTGTTTAAATCCCCTTCCTTGTTGATTTCAATAAAAGACCGTAGTGGGAAGAAAGCAATCCATTTATTATGTCTTTTCGACCTCGGCAGTCGATCCAGAAGGAACTCCTATTGCCTTTGCCGTAGTTTCGGGAAAGCAAAGGCCCCGGATAGAGCATTAAGGAAAGAAATGAGCTTATTGGAATTCATCCTCGTAGTTGAGGGAACGAAGCCTTGCCTTCAGCCTCCACCTATCCAATTCTTCGAAGCCCGCAATCTCTGCGGAACTTCCACTAGCTATCGACGATATCAGACCCAGGAGGTACGAACCCGCCTCTGAATCTCGAGATAAGCCTTTTCTAGGAGAGTGAAGCGAAGCTTGTTGTGAATAGGCTACTAGATAAGAGAGAATCCTCGTATGGAGCCGGCCTCGCAGTATAACCAACTCGTAAAGGCAAAGAAAGAGGAGATCCGATTCCCCTTTTCAAAAGCTAAAGACAAAAGAAAGAAGGGTGTGAAGTCGGTCTATGTCGGATTACTAGGTAAGGGAATCGCAGAAGAGAAGAGCAAATCTGCTAGCAGCAGAAGAGTAGCGAATCATTTCTTAAGTTAAGAAAAAGATCGATCAGTCTTCTCCGAGCTCAAAGGACTAGGTAGAGTACCTATCTTCTCCGGAAGTGAGAATCAAAGTGGGAATAACATTACTATTTTCGGCGTAGGGAAAGAGAGAGAATCACTTCAACCATCCTAACTCAAGGAGAGCTTTCTTTCTCAAACGATCAAAGGGATTACCTTTATCAAATGATCAAAGCCTTTCTTTAACAAGAAATTGCTCCTTAAGGTTAAGGAAGAAGACTCTGGTATGAAAAGACACCAAGTAGAAGCGCGATACCCGCTACACAAGTAGAAGCCTACATTCTTCCCCCTGGAGCAACTCTGACTCTCAAGGAATTTCAGTTAGAAGTCGAAGGGGTAAGTCGCTACCTTCCCCCCAGAACCCTACCGTCGAGTAATCGTCCGAACTGCCATGCTTGGAGTTGGTCGCGTAAGGCGACCTTGTGAAGTAGCGCACTTCCACTTTATATGAGAGGTAGCCCGTCAACTAACTGGGCCCTGCCGATTATTGAACTGTCCCGGTTGTAGTTGAATCGTAATCCTCACTTGTGAGGAAGACCCTTCTACCTTTGCAGTACCATCACCATCCAGGCCAAGTACGAACTTCACTGCTTGGCTTTTGGCGCGTAAGGGGCCTGTGGACAACTAGCCCTTTTACCCACTAGTTGTATCCGAATGTATCAGACTAGGCCCAGAAAGCAGGAGTCTCCTTGCCCGCATCAACACCACTCAACCCCGTCCTTGAAGGAGTCCCTGCTAATTCTTCGTCCGCTCACTCATCTTAGTAGAGGAGTCATCCCGTTTTCAAGAGAGTCAGTTGATTCACTTGCTGGATCTCCCCTGAGTCTCTTTACTTTCATGGTGAGGGACTCAATACGATCATAGGTTCTTCCCCTTGTTGCATTCAAGCTGGTATGGCTTTCTTATCTGACAGTTCTTTAAGGTGGTATTCTCTTGGATATCGGTTTGGCT
>CAWLAL010000241.1:57500-69664 GCA_963854785.1 Vaccinium vitis-idaea | reverse complement strand
GAGGTCCGGCCATGGATAGGCGTAACCTTTGGCATGAGATTTCTCAACTAAGCCTGGCTATTTGCACCCCTTATAGCTATAGCTTAATAAATGGGGTTGCTCTCTCATTGGCCCCATTGCGAGAAGGTCTTATACTTGTCCTGACTTCGCGATTTCCTGGAAGTCGAAATTGCCCCCTATGTTACCCGACGAGACAAAAAAGACCAGGGTAAGGATGAACCGGTTATCTTATGAAGATACTTCTCCTGAAAGATATTAGGCTTAGGGAATAGAGAGAAACTTCTGAAAATTAGAAGTGTAGTAGAACAACAACAGATTGACTTTTGTTGCAGGAAATTCGACTGGGCAGCCGCCACGGATACCTACTGGAGTCGCTTTCAGTGGTGTTGATCCCCATTCCAACACTATGTGTCGGCCTGATTCGGAAGAAGAGAATGAGGGCCTCGACAGTACTAACGACTCCTTACTGGAGAAAATGGAGCATTAGTCGACAAAAAGGGCTAACACCACGTTTTCACTTTCTTTCTACCAGGAGTTCGGGTGCATCAGGTTAGCACAAAAAACTTCCTGGGCTGAGCAATGATGCCAATGACACGGTATGGTTTTTGAACAGGCTCAGAGGCGAGCCTTTCGTTAACAAACCAATGGCCCGGTTCGGCTGTGAAGGTTGTATTCCAACAACCCTATGCGTTATCCGATTAGAAGCTCTGACTGGCTCTTCCCATTGTACCAGTGTCATACATGAAAGGAGAATGGATATCAACAGACATAACATAAGAAATGAGTTGGTAAACCAAACCAACAGCTCCTCAACGCTCATGTACTACCAGGGGACTGGCATCCACCCTGTGCTTTTTCTCCGAGCTCTCGCTCAACAATTTTGACGGGTGTCTAAACCCTCTTGGGATCAAACCTAAATATGACTTGCTTCGTTGAGTTTTCCCGTTCTCCGGTAAGCCCGCTCGCGAATAAAGGATCGACGGCGAGATTCTTCAGGGCTCTTTAAGGGCCGGGTCATTGCCAGACCCCTCTGGGGGGTCTTGCGTTGTTAGGGAGCCCCGTCCAACAGTCTGGGATAGTAGGGGTAGGGGCATAGCTTCACATCCAACCGACGTAGGCGCAGGCATGCTTACCAAGCAATATAGTATATTCCAATCATTTTCCAAGATTCATATGTAGAAGCTCGAATTGAAACTCTTGTGCTCCAGAGGAAGGGTCCGAAAGAAGAGAAAGGTTCTGTATCATGGGACTCAGCTGTTAGTTAGTACCCCCTTGGTTCCATAAGGCTAGGAAGGCGGGAGCACAAAAGAGGGGTCCTATAATAGATAGAAAGATAGGATTTCCTTGAATCAACTAGTAGATCACCATCCGTGATAGGATACCTACTTAGGCTTTTTCCAGGGATTGGTGAGTTAAGGCAGGGAGGAATGGTGTGCCTTAGAAAGATAGTGGGGACAACGGGTAGTAGAAATTCTAATTAAACGCTAGGCTGTGGTTTCCACGCATGTTGAAGATAGTAGTTATAAAATTGATAGCACCTAAAATGGATGAAACACCAGATAGATGAAGACTAAAAATTAAGAAATATTTAGCTTCGGATCACGGGATCCCAGGGAATAAGGAGCAAGATGTTCGAGCGAGAGCCCAAACGGGCGTGTAGATCTCGATAGCGTTCACAAGAAAAGGTAGAAGTGCCCTTCCCAGAGGGAAGAGCTCCCATCTGCAAAGAGTCATTATCAATTGCTAAAGAGAGGGTCGTAGGTAGAAGAAGATCTGAAATGGAACTTCCAGGATCGAGGTAAGGTTTCTTGGATGATATAGTAGTGTATAGCTTCGAGAATGAATAGAGAAGAAAGCTAGTCCCACTTGGAGAAAGAGTCGGTTGTCAGAAAGCAAGTACGGTAATTTAGATAGAAAAGGTCAGCTAACCCCGTCGGATCAACCCGAACGTAGAAGAAAAAAGTTTTCCTAAGGAGAAGGGCTCAGTTCGTGAGTCTAGTTCTGTTGAGTAGTTCAGGAAGTCCTTTCGTAGGCTGATCTTCTTTAGTCACAAAACTGCTTCCGATAGATCCACGAATAGGTGGAAGGTTCATCACTTGTAACAAGTCTCGTTAAAGAAGACGATATAAAGCTTTCCATGAATGAAGGAATAAAGCAAGCAAATAGGCATTCATAGGTAACATCAATAGATGCATCGGTCGAGCTGCCTTCCCTCATCTCTCTATCGAGAACGGGGAATAGAAGGAATTATTATCGCTTAGTGCTTGTGCTAAGGAACTACGAATCGAGAAGTGGTCCATGATCTATGGGTCTACTGGAGCTACCCACTTCGATCAATGGAATCATATAAGTAGAAGATGATGGCATAACCTTGTAATTGCCATTACATGGCTTGAACAACTAAAGAAAGGGATCGGCTCTGAATCAGAAGAATCAAAGGGGCCCCGCAGTGGGGATATCAAAACTAGTCCGGCTTTACTAATATTGCACTGCATTGGAATGACATGACAAATCTTCCTTCCTTAGACCTTCGGCAGGTCGACATCATACGGCTATTAACAATGGAAAGACTAATGAGTACTCTCATATTAGGGACACAAAAACTGTCATTGCCGTCCTTCTTCGGGCAATTACTCCTCGCAGACCAGGTTAGGTATTCTATCTCTCATTTCGGACAAGCAAGGGTCATCTTCTGGGACAGCAGGAAGGATCACCAGTCCCGTCAAATGTCTCAAACTTCGTAGGGAGGTGCGACTTCGAGGTATCGTAGGCCCCTCTTTAGGACACTAAAAGGCTGTTTCCCTCTCGAGGGCCACGGTAGAAAGATTTTCGGAACAAGGACTAGGCTAGGGGAAGCGAAGCCTGCGCTTTGATCAACACGAAATAGGGACCGATGGATAAGGATAAACGCTCGGGGCGCGACATACTAAGGTTAATGATATTAAGTAAGGGTTGGTTCTAAAGAACTCGTATAAGTTCCGGGGGTTGTAGAACAACTACTTCAGCCCAACGCAAGCCCGGGTATCACTTCCTTTATTAAGTGCAGGGCGGTGCTCTGACCAAGAAAGCCACGACTATCCGCTTAAGCCAATAAAGAACATCTCTTCCCTTAAGCGTAAAACTTCCGATTGTAAGGCGTTTCCACTACATAAGAAAAAACTGGAAGGGGCTCATCACGTCTATACTACGAATCTAATAAGGGGAATAAGAACTATTTAAATCAGAACGACATTCTTACTGTTCGAGAAGAAAAGACCGGGGGATCTGTACTGATAAAAGAGGAGAGGCTATTTCAGGGGAAGAAAAGACGGAGAACACAAGCTTCCCATAAAACCGTAAGCAACCTCTGACCAGAGGAGATAGTGTACTCAGTACACTGCTCCTAAATCAATTCCAAAGATACCTAATCGATAACGAACCTGAGGGTAACATGTCAGAACACCTTCAGGGAAGAAAAAGAAGAAGAAATAGGCCCATCATAAGAAGGATCTAAAAGTGACGATCCCGACTATGATCCTTCCATCTATAATACTAAATCGAGTTGGAATAATCACATTAAGAATTTCGTCTTGATAGAAAGAACCAAGGGGACTGACTGGCAACCAAATCAGAAAGACAAATGATCGTCCTCGGGTACTTTCGCCAAGATCGAAACTGCGCAAATCCCGAGAGTTACGTAGTTCAGTCAGGATATATGGACAAAGAAAAGAGGGGAATCCGCAGAAAGAGATATGAGTTCGACATCACTAGGACTCGGCTCCCAACCTGCGGGGGTTCCTAAAGACTGATCATCCGGGTCAAAGGCTGGAATCAAAGGATGCAAAACGATGCGGATCTTGAGGCCAAAGCTTGACTAATAAGGGAACGACGTCGTCGTCTTCAAGCCGAACTGCTAAAGCTGGCTACCCGAAAACCACTGTCTGAGTGAGCTACTAGTCTTGTCTCTTGTCTTAAAGTCCAAGGCGAAAGGCGAATGCCGAAGGCGATTGAGGATCAAGCCTTCTGACGTCTGCCCAACCTCCAGCTGCCCCTCGACCTGCCAATTAAAGACAAAACCTTAAAAACAGCTAATGCCAGTCAGTCCTACAACTAACTAGTTGCGGCTAATGCAAGGCAACTAGTCTTGTCTTCAAGCCAAGGTAGTTTACTTGCTTATATATATATATAAGGTCCCAAGAGCTCGTGTAGGAGTCTCCTTGTCTTATCTAGCCCTTCCTGGTCCTCGGTCTTTATGCCAAAAATCCCGGGGTTTTGACAAGTTGTCACTTTTGAACGAGCTCTTATGAGTGGAATCGGTCTTTATGCCAAAAAGACGGGGTTTTGACAAGTTGTCACTTTTCAGTGGGCTCGTTAGAAGGGAAATTGCTTTGTCACCAATTTTACGGGGTTTCGATGTGGCAACGGGATTGATCGTTTCCGTTAGAGTTAGGTACTCTTGAGTCTAGTAAGTCCGGTTGTGCGCAGTGTGAACCATAGAAGTCCACCCTAGGTGTATAGGAACAGCCTACCTGTTAGCAGCCGTCCTATTGATTGAGAGAACACAGATTGAATACATTTGATTATTTGATTAAAGGAATTATTAAGTTATTACTCATAGCGCTTGTGCTAATGTGCTAAGGAACGGTCTATATTGCTAGAGTTATGTTTACTTCACCCCCCACATACTCCTCTCTCTATTTTTATATTTGAATTCCGCTTCTATCTCCGGTTGCTTAGGGCGCCCTGAGGGATTCGCCTCTAGGAGAAGAGTTATTGATCACATAGCTTGGGTACTAGAAGTTGCGGATCGTATCATTCGGGCAGAGCCTGGGTCCCTTAGTATTATGTATAGCGCAGCTCCCTCAAAGTTTCTTTTGCTAGTTTTGTTCCGATCGATGAAGGAGACTCTTAGAGTTCTGTCCTGAATGGGAGGGTTGTTGAGTCAAGTCAAGAAGAAGAAAAAGAAAGTCCCACAAAGGAATCTTGGACAATGGGCACAAGTCTTTATTAAAGTTTTTATTAGTATCTCCATTAGCATTTCTATCAGCTCTGCTCTTTTGTCTCCTGAATATCATCTCGAGACCCAAACAACGAGATCCGGATTGGAACCAACGCATATTGATTCAAAGCTTATGGCCCTTCAATACAACCCCCCTCTGTATAAAACCGTAAGTGAGCGGTGCGAGTCTACAAAGAAGACTTTCCATCTTCCTTCTTTGGCGCTGCTGGAGATGCCCCACAAGGCCTTCTTTCTCAAGATTGAATTATTCGCGGTGAACAAAAGGAAGCAACGCCGCTACAAGCAATAGAAAGCAACGTTTATTAATCCATTTCAGTAGGTGGCGGTGTACACTAGGTATCAACAAAGGACGCTTTCTCTCACCCAGCCCTTAGGAGGTGTTAACTCTTCGCCTTCGGCTTTCCATTGAATGATCCATCCGGTGTGCTATTTATACTCCGTCAGTGAGGGCTTCTCCCTTTTCAATCTACATGGCATACGTACACGAATATTACATCGACTCGGCTCAAAGCATATGATCAAAGCTCTAGTGGCGCACATAGCAATATCAGAATTGAATTCTCGTCGGCCTGACCGGCAGTAATAGCGAACTAACACTGTTCTAATAGAAAGGGGGAGTCCCTCTTTGCGGTAGATAACGCAACCGAACACAAAATGAAGCTTTCAGTCTCGCAAAGCATCTGGGCGAGCCCCTCCCCCCGGAAACAGCCAGCGAATCGATAACTGAACAAGAGGAATTCTTATCGCTTAGCGCTTGTGCTGAGGAAGTAGAGCGTCTCACGACTCTATATGCTGTACCACATACTAAGACCAAAAGCCGTTCTTAATAGAAGTCCCCAGGAGCTGGTTCCTTGAAAACTCTTCCCTTGACTTCTATACGAACTGGTCAAGATTTCACTTCTTTTTCTTCGCCACCGCCCTCTATCAATTTATTGAATATGAAAGGGATCCCAATAGCAATAGTAATATCATATAGAAAGAGAGAGAAGACCATGTCGAAAGGATTCTGTCCATCAATCCGATTTTGTTCACATTGAAGGTTTGAAGGAATCGAATCAATAGTGTAAGAAGGGGACAAGGAATGAGGGGGAAGACAGACCTTTAATTGATTGCATACCGTACTATTAGCTGTACTTCTTTCCGAATGGTTCATTCCCTACTTACTTTACTCTATTAGGGGCATACTCAATAGTTGTCTTTCCTTTCCAGTACTATTTGCATTTCCCTATTTGATCTAGTAAGGGGAAAGGCAGACCGCTTACCATAAACAGAAGATCGATATCGCACAGAAGGCCTGATATCGCCCTATTTTCAGGGAAATGAATCAGTATCAGAGTCAACGCTTTGCATGCAGCTCCCGACTGACACCTTATCATTGAAATCATCGCAAACCGGGATTTTCATTACCTTTTGGTCGTAGATAGCCCATCTCTCGAAACTAAACCTAATCCGGTAGGAGACGCTTCCTTATATATAAGCAAGTAAACTACCTTATGCCGCGGGATAAGGGATGCAGGCGAATACATGCGCTCTTTCCAACCTACGAAATTCTAGTGATTGTTCGCGCTTTTGTTTTGGTCTTCTGATGTTCTTTCGTCGGAGAAAGAATTCTTTTTGGGTACCGAATGCGTATTCGTTTTTTGTCTCTCTATTGGCCCGCCTTTGGTCTTCCATTATTAGGTAGGAGTGTGTTTCCAGCCACTGATCGTGCTCTGGGCAAGGGAGAGAAAGCTACAATAATATGACGATACCAATGGCGGTCAAATTGAGGGTGAAAGTGCTCAGGTTTTTAGGAGTACCCTGCGCCCCTTAATCTTAGGGACACGCGCACACTATCAATACCCAATGACCGACATATAGGCATCCACGCCACAGCATGACGAGCCGCTCGGACCGTGCGGGTTCTCGCGGGCGGGCTGGGTTGTTCACGTAGTTGAACCATCCAAGGAAGCTAAGTCACTACGGATTGATTAGTCCAGAGGTTAACTAACCCGAAGGCCCTTTGAGGCTTCCACATGAGCGATATAATCTGTTTCTATGCCTATTGATCTTTCCAGAAAAGATGAGTTTAGGTCCCTTGATCATAAGATCTCCTGTAGAGGGTGTCATTGAAGAAGGCGAACTGGGGCGCCCTCTCTTTTAGTTTCATTCTCTGGACGACATCGTCTGGCAACCTCCCATGTTGAAAGTATTCAATGAAGGGTTGCCTCCACTCCAATCTTCTTTATCGACGGAAGAGCAAGGGTTTTATTCCACCAGGTTGACATCACGAAATAACTCAATAGCATCCGGCAGTATTGTTCTCGATCCCGGATAATAACTCGGATCTCTCCTCCTCCTGACACAGTTGAACTCTTGTATTCCAATGGTGAGTCTGTGACTTTAGGGGTTAAGTACCCCTGGAAGCCAGTCAAATGCTCTACCTGCAATGTTTTTGGTCATTCTGATTGACAACGCAAGCTGAATGAGGACAGTATGGCTGTTTATCGAGGGCCTGATTGGGTTAGCAGAGCTGGGAAGAGTAAGGAAGCGGATGTATCTGTGGGTCTTGGTACTGGATCAGTTGATGGTACTGCAGCTGTGTCCTTTGAGGGGTGCAGTGAATCTACTGACTTGCTTAAGAATAATTTGGGAAGGGGTAGTCCAAGGATTGAGGGCAGACCTCGAAATGGGAGAAGTCCTGGGATGGTTCCCTTCCTTGCCTGGCTGTTAGAGTTGAGTAATGGCTTTCGCTATCCGTTTCGGAGAGCGTGAAATGAACTGAAATCCTGATCCGATCAAAGCGGATTCCAGAATCGAAACCTTCCTCAAGCAATTGCCTCTTCATCTCCCCACGCCTTCTGCCTTTGCTGTTCGAAGTCGAAGTCTAGGAAGGTACGCATCCACAGAACGAGGCTTATAGCAAAAGGAGATTATATCCAATCAAAATCTCGCCAAGTCTCTAATCAGGGGCTCCATCACGGTAGCCAATACGAGGAGTGGCTGTTCTGTTAATTTAGTATATCACAGCTAACGCACTCCTCGATTTCCGATACACCCGTAAGCGTAAGCTCGCCTCAATCTTAGACTTTGCCTTTATATGCTTTAGCGTATCAACACTAAAGGCTTGAGCTATTCATCGGGCTGCCCTTGAGGAAAGAAAGAGAAAAGGCCTTCGGAGGAAAAGAGAAAGAGTAATAAAAGCCTTGCCTGCTGAACGTCATCTTTGTCTGATGGAACAACCGATCTTTGCTTTGCTTTTGCGCAAACTCTTCTTGCTTGTATGAGGTGTGTTTAGAGTAGCGAAAGACCAAGAAAAGGTTGTTTTTAGCAAAAAAAACCATTTATGCCACAAATCCCGAGGCAACCACTTTTGATTAAACTCGAAGGTTGGATCTGATCTGAGAATGCTCAATCCTGATTCCAGCGGAAACCAAGGAATGCTCCAACCTGATAAACCTGAGACCAGACCGAACGTCAGAGTCTTGCTTTCTCTTCCCCGAGCCGAGGGAACTCTCAAGAGAATAGGCACGAAGGGCGTAGTAGCAGCACATCTTCTTGAACAACTGAGAAGTCTCTGACAAAGGGGCTTGTTCTTTGTCTGGTGCAGCCTATCTTCATAGATTAGATGGCCATTTCCATTGAGAAGAATCTTTCGTTTGAACCTAAAATTTAGAAGAGTTCGGCAAAGACTGCCGCTTCCAATGGGCCTAGGAACAAAACAACAGAAACAGCAGACGTGCCTTCAAGGCAACCCCGCTACCTCCGAGACAGGCATCCCTCCTATCCCGATTGTCTTGCTGATAGGACCCTTCGGAGGTGACCCCGGATACCCCTACTTTGAGGTAACCCCGGTAACTCCGCCAGCAAACCCCTGATGGGCCGAGCTCCTATTCCTCGAGCAATAGACGAAGAGGTTCTTCCCATTATGCCATATAAAAAAAAATAAAATCGAATTTAACAGAAAGGTGCTCCTGAGCTCCGAAGTCTGGATTTCGTCCTAAATCGAGGATTGGTCTAATCTAAGTTGCTCCCTCGCATCCATTACAATGCTCGAGTTTGCTCTTCTCCTTCCTAACGGCGTAAGATAAATGAAAATGGAGTCATTCCTCTCCTAGCAAGCGGGTCCCCTTCTAGTTATTCCACTAGTTGTATAAGTTAGTTGGGTGGTCCTCATAGTAGCGGCTCATTATTGGCATAAAAGCAAAGAAAGAATTTGAAGAAAAGAGTCCGCTCGTGTTGTGTACTATAAGAAAGTGTTTTTACCCCAAGCGCTGATCCCAAGGAAATCGGTAGAACCGGGGCACTGTCCTCACTTGAGCAAGGAATGACTGACTTAGGAGCTCACCTTCATACCCAGCTTGATCAGGAGGGGACCGGCTTTTTATGCGAGACTGCCTTGTGTCGGATAATGAACCGGTACCCTGTAGTAGACCTCCGGCCTCGGAGAATGCATTTCTATGGGGCTTAGTCGGGGAAGGGAAATGGCTAGCTCCATCGAGCCATGTTTGGGAAGAGGCGACACCCGACCAATGCGCATATATTAGTTAGAGTTCGGCATTTCATTGAGAGTTAGATCGAGTACCAAGACAGGGTTGCTCGACCCAACAGAAAAGAGTAGCCTTAGTGAACCCTTTCTAGTGTCGTGCACTTTGGTCGGGATATGGCTGCGGCGTGGGTTCTTCTCCGTCTGTGAATCGTTTCTATCAATCACTGCATAGGTTTATTTAGATAGAGACGAAGGTGATGGGTGGCCGAATGATATCAATAGCAGGAGTGCACTACATCCCGCTCCACACACCGATGTTGCAGCCAATCCCTATCCCTATGTATAGGTAGACGCCGGACGAACAAGGTAAGGTGGTCTTTCGGTCCGCTAGCCCCAAAAAGGTAGTGTTGAGAGATATGCTTCATTCGAAATGGCTATCTCAATCTGGTGCCTGGAAGCAAGTTTTTTACTGTAGTTCCCGACCAGCCTAAGATAAAGAGGAAGAATCGCTAACATCAGTAGAAGTAATAAAGGAGGCCCGATTCGCTACCCTGACAACAAGGGAGTGTAATGAATGGGGATCCCTTTCCGGTAGTCGAATTCGATTCTCTACCATCAAGATAGCTACCTCTTATAGTTTAACATTTAGCGAAACTTCTCCTCACTCTGGAACTAGCCCTAGAGTTCCATACTTCACTTCCCTCACCTGCCATCTGCTTCAAAGAATACATTTTGCATGCCCAAATCACTACTTTACTTTTGTGCCTCACATTTCAATCACGTACCAACGCTAGCTAAATTAGCAAAGTGGAACGGTCTTATTTTTTGAATCCGAGCAACAGGAGATGCACTTAGCATACAGTAAAGCAATCCAACAAGAACTGGACCGGACCGCAGCGGTCTCACTCCCGGCTAAGCTGGACTCTTTCATTGGGAGAGAGCACACGCGATATCTAACACACACGTTAGATAAAATTGATTGGGAAACCTATGCGAAGGAACCCTACTTCTTACCCCAACAAAAAAGCATTTTCGAGGAGAGTGTTCGCTTGTTCCAACTTCTTATGGCTCTTCGCCCAGAGTTTGAGCAGATACGAGCTTGTTTGCATCTTTTCACTTTACCTATGATGAATGATGCTCTGGCCGAACTAATGGCAGAGGAGACACTACTTGCCTCTCTATCTTCACTAAGATCAGGAGGTCCTGAGACCGTCTTACTGGCTTCTTCATCGTATCACCCCCTACAACATACTTAATGGGGGCTCGTGGTTCTTTTCAGTAGGAAATGTGCGGACTTAGTCAGCCGGTCCACAATCACCCACACGCCGTTGAACCCTTGTTCAGTCTTCGGCAACCCTGTCACACAATCCATAGTAACATGGTCCCACTTCCATTCTGCCACAGGCAGCGGTTGATATAACCCAGCGGGTCTCTGGTGCTCCGCAATACCTTTCCATTCTTGTGAACATTCTGCCTCTTCCCTTCGCGTACTCGTATGTCCTTTTCCCACTCCCCTCCCCCTTCTTTAGTAGCAATGTTCACTACTGCCGCTGTTGCGGAGCACTCGCCCGTAGGTTTTATCGGTACGATTGTAAGATGTTATAACTCATAAGGCAATGATAGGGAGTACTATTAACAACCATCTCGCTCGCTGGTCTTTTCGACCGTATTATCGACCACGATCGAATCCCGCCCGCATTCGGGATCGGGCGGAGGCCTTAAATCAGTAGGGCAATAGCATAGCTATTAGAGATTCGTTCTATTTGTCTGATTCTCTTCTTACTCTTATTGCTGGTAAGGAAGCAAGCAATTCGGACAGAAGAAAGAGGGCTTGAAAGAATAAGATACGTAGAGCGTGAACCAAGGTTCATAGGCAGATCAAAGTCGAATCTTGCAGATCCTAGTTCGCTTACTAATCGCTTTCGGGACCAGTCTTCAATGCCACAGCTTCCTTTCCTGTAGCTACTGGAGCGTATCGTCACCAACTGAACCAACTGGAGGGAAGGCATCTCTAACCTACCTATTCATAAAAAAGTGAATCATACCTTCAACCTAACTGACGATCGCGTAGCTCGGGCGGGGACCTTAGGGTTTTGCCTATGGCTTCGCTTCTTTCCATGTTGTGTTGAGGGGGATATGGATCAAATGACATCGTTTGTTTCCCGGGCGGATAGACATGAAATGTCCAAGAAAGAGGACAGGGCTTTTTGAAAGAAGATTGATTCTCCATCTTCCTCTGTTCAGCACTGACTGTTTTTGGGATTCATTCACTGTTGAGGGAGTGGATTTTCAAAACCTGCTAGTGGAGTATCGATTCAATGGAGAAGGGAGCGGAAAACATTCTTTCTGATCCTCGAAACAAAACAATGACAAGCAAAGGGCCACTTATGAGGAACTGCCGGAGGTAAACATGATAATTAGGGACAGATCCGTTGAAGAAACGGAAGGAATCCTAGTAAGCAGGGCTATCTGGAATCAAATGGCAGCAGATATTGAACAGTTGAAGTCACAGGTAAAAGTAATAGTGAGCCTTTTAGCAGCAGAAGCGGATCCAAAGGGTAGTCGTAGATTACAGGAAAATTTCCAACCAAGTCAAGAGCCCCGGAAGGATGACAAGATCATAAGCCATTACTGGGCCAATCGTCGAGTTCCCACCAGATGAATCATCCGACCAATGCTGTGTTATTCTGGAGGAAG
>CAWLAL010000241.1:20000-52500 GCA_963854785.1 Vaccinium vitis-idaea | reverse complement strand
TTTCTGGCTGTCTTTCTTTCGGTTTATTAATCTCATCATATTAGTCAAGGAACCAGACTATCAAACTTACACAGCCAGTGCGCTTGACAAGATCACTAGTATAATAAAGCATGGCTAACTCGTATCGTTTTTCGTGGATTAGCATCAAATGAAATAAAAGATTTGATGGAGATTTGTAGCATCAAGAAGATGATTTCAAATGGGCGTACAGAGATTGCATCTTTTTGATGTTCAGATGTTATGACTTAATCTATGGGATGGAAGTACGTATCGACTTTCTATTGTTGTTGATATGTCACCATCATAGCAAGCATCTCTGCTCTGCTAGTCCCAGCTTCCTTGCCACCACCCATACAGTAGCAGCAACGTCAATGGGAGCAGTATCCGAGCAAGCAGCAGCTAAGATAGCAGCAAAGGCAGAGGCAGCTGCAAATGAACCGGTTTACTTAACTACCCAGTGGAAGCAAGCATCATCCCGCTCAGTTCCAAATCCCGTTTCAAATCCAGATGTTGACCTTGAATCAGTCGATTCAATTTACTTCGTTGACCGAGCAAAGATAGTAGCCTGGGTTGATGAATCTGACGGAACGGAATGAAACTGAAGTTCGGAACGTAACTATCAATAAGTGGGCCCAGAAAGATACGGCTTTTAAAGCAGCATAGCTTACTTGCTTCTTTCTTCTCTTTCAGTTAGGGAGTGCTTATAAGTAACCTAATAGGAGGTGCTTCACGAGTGAGTTCAGGGCCGTTGAAGTTTTTGCCCGAACGAACGGAACGCTCTCAACAGCAAGAGCAAAAGGGGGATAACAAGCATAACAGGAGGATAAAACAAGTAGGCCTTGAAGTAGTAGGTTACAGGAGAGCATTCAATCTATCTCTCTTTCTTTCTTTAGTCTTTCTAGTACCTTTCCTTGTTTTTAGGTCAGTTAATAGAGCCAGTCAAGCCTGCGAGTCCAGTATTTGACTAGTCAAGTATTTGACATAGGTTGGAGCACATCTTGGTTTGTACTTCTTTTGTAGCTTTGGGCACCTCGGGTGTGGTGACCGAGCGCTTTTATCCCAATGGCTACGTTTAAATCCCCGCCGCTCGGTTCGTCTAAAGGGTGGAGTGAGGGGAACATCTTCAGTGAAGCTTCCAAGTGGTAGTTATTCGAAGAAATGCGAACAAGACTCAAACCATCTCCATCTTCAGCTGCCTCTCAAACGTTGCTTGAAAGCTATCTCGAATCCCGTGGCATCGACAACAAGGCAGAGCACAGGGACATTTTCTTCACTGGGACCTACGGAACATAAGCATTAGTCTGATAATTCACCCGTTCTCTATGAACCTGACTCCTATGATCTTAGAGTCTTCGCTTCCGTTTCGTCGTTATGACTCCAATCCGTGTCCGGTCGGGTAATCCTAATCATGAACGACTTGCCTTGTTTTGATCGATGGTTCACCGCCCGGGCGAACAAACCAACGAATTCCAGGGGCGGCCCGCGGTCGAGAGCGAAAGCCCTCTCAAACCTTATTCATTTAGGGCGAGTGGTTGTCCCTCCCCCTAAGTATGAACCGGATGAGGGAATGCGAGACATTAGTTGGGATTGAATGCCGGGTAGCGAGAACTCACTTCGGGAGTAGCAACCCCACCCAGGACTTGAGTAGCAACCAGCAGTAGCGATGGATTCGGGCGAGTCTCGATAGCCAGATAGCAGATCATTCCTCATTCACTTCGAGCCATAGATGATAGCATCGATAGCTATCTGTATGGTTCTACTTGAAGGCCTTTCCCTGGCGGGACATCTCTTATTCCGGGGAAGTAAGAGAGGAGCCTGCATACTGTGCTTTCGCAGAAGAGGAACTCGATGGCAAGCCCTGGTATCATGATATCAGGGTCCTTATCAAAGAGAGAAAGTACCCAGTTGGGGCAACTGACAATGACAAGAAGACAATCAGGAGGTTATCAATGCAGTTCTTTCTGAGCAACGATACCCTGTACAAGAGATCCCATGACAGCATGCTGTTAAGATGTGTCGATACGGGCGAAGCAAACCGGTTAATGGCAGAGGTGCACAGTGGTGACTGTGGCGCGCATATGAATGGCTTCATGCTTTCCAGAAAGATCCTCAGAATGGGCTACTACTGGTTCACAATGGAGCATGATTGTGCGAAGTATGTAATGTCAGCAGTGCCAGTTGTATGCAGATAAGAGCAAAGCACCTTCCGTTCCTCTCAACAACATGACAACTCCATAGCCATTCTCCATGTGGGGTATGGACGTCATAGGGAACATCAATCCGAAGGCTTCCAATGGTCACCGCTTTATCCTGGTTGCTATCGATTACTTCACAAAATGGATATTCATTACGTACAGGTACGGCACACATAAGGAGATAGAACTGAAACGCTTCTTGCGCTAATGGCTTACTTCTATTCACTCTTTGGTACGAGGGCGGGCACATAAAGACGTTTTCGCCCTTCTTAAAGGGAGGGGAACCCCGACAGAAGGAGCTACCTTAGCGGAGTAGGGCTACTCGGTCAATAGTTACAGGGACGGTACAGCAGGAGCGAACTTCGGGGCTTAGATGTTACAGGGAATATTCACCCTTATGAGAGAAAGCAAGAAAGCACTCCCATTCATAGAGATTCAAGTATTGGGAATTCGTAATTAGAAGCTCCCGCTTCTTCCGCTTGGTTGGCTACACCCGGACCGGGAAAGACCAGAGGCACTAATGAAGGTAACAAAAGTCGCGATCGAATAACGGAAGTTCGCTGGATTTCTTTTATGAATTCTAGAAGTGCTGGTTCGAGTCCAGCTCGTGACAAGGCCTTGGTCATATAGATGTCTCGACTCCTGAACAGGGCATGAGAGGTTGCTTATCGGATCCCCGGTGATCGGTAACTCGAGAGGAGGAATCCCCACCTTCACTTTATCATCCCTGACGGTGAGGGAAATACGTCCCACTTTCAGTCGAGGAACCCATCAAAAGATCCTCGTTCCACCAGAAGTAGTGGAAACCGACTAGCCCTTAGAAGAATTGAATTGCATGATTTCGTATATCTATAAAAAAGAAGCTTGGGAAAAGGAACTTACTTTTCCCAACATTGATATGAATTGTGAATCCCACTGCTGGTAGCTTCTGTCTCTTATTGATGGATTTTCCAGTGTTAATCGGATCGGAACTGCCAATGAAAAAATCAACACGAAACAGCTTTCATCACTCCAGAGGGCTTTCACCCCAATATCCTATACTATTCAAGTACCATTTCAATAAGCATTCTGCCTAAAGAGAAATAGCCATAGAATTGGTTACCTCATAGAGTACTGTTACTGTACTGTTTGCTCTTCCTCCTTTCTTCCCTTTTCTGGCTTGGCTGCGTGTACACTATTAGCCGAACTCTTTTGAGGGGGTGCACATGATTCTCCGTCTTTTGCCCCATCAACTATGACTATTTAAGAGCCATCCCTCCTTCTACTCACTATAGAACTCTTTTCGAAAGATCAAAAAGCCAGTCTTACAAACGATAGCACCCGCCACCCAGCTTAGCTTGTGACAAAGAGTTCGCTGCGTCCAATACGGACGTAGTTAGAACCTTCACACAATCCGGATGGGGGCAAGGAGATGAGAACGCAAGCAATGGCCCCACCATGCGATAGGAAAGAATAGCAACCGGGATACGGATAGAGAGACTTAGGTGGAACAGAGAGAAGAAACCGTAGATCACAAGAACCAATCCAACAGAACATATTGATGCTAGACGAAGGAGATATTAATTCGGGCAGGCAAGCTTGATAGTGGATAGACAGCAGGCAAAGAGAGAGGGAGTGAGATAGCAGTCGCAGGTAAGAAAGAACTAGGAACAGCAGTACGAAGACATGGGAGATTCCGTGGAAGTAGAGAAATGCACTGCACCGAGTTTGGGGTAAAGAGTACGAGTGGGAAGAATAGGCATCATGGAGAAGTAAGGGAACATCAAGTTCCTGCACGCTTTGCTCCCTTTGTTTCCTCCGAACTACAGATCCTTTCTTGCTTGCTTTGGGCATATCCTTCAAGAGATCAACCAATACGCATACTCTAGCAACACTAGGCCTTGTAAGATTTCTGATTGGGGCGTCCATTGTAAGAACTCAGCCGGAACCTCAATACTGTGTAGTACCCGCAGAATTATTACATGTAGTCTTAGGGTCTAGTTTAGTGATAGAGGTAGGTCAGCTTGGTTCGCTGTAGCTCTAAAATCCCGGTGATGAAGCAAATAGGGTGTGATAACATTCAGACCTCTCTGAGACTAAGAGGGGCTGGTTACAGGAGGTCTTCCTGGAAGCCTTGTCACATTAACCCAAATTACTATCGTCACTGGTTTCGGCACATTCTTGTCACCCTCTCTCCAGGTGGTATCCGTCCTATGCCTTTATCAGTCTGGTTAGGCTTTCCGGAAGGTTTTCTGGTAAGCTGTTATCAGATTGGTATGGTCATATGGATGTTAGTTGAGAGCTGTAAGCCCGATTGGGGTTACGTAGAGAGACTTATAGAGGATCTCTCTCGCCAGCTCGACGACGATGCTTCTTTCTTTTGGCTCGCTATGAGTCCCTAGCGTGACCTCTTTCTCCTATCTATCCTATTCTTTCCTATCTCCCTATCCGCTCTCCTCGCCTTCACAAGCTTCTTCTCTCCTCGCCTTAAAAGTCGAGTCACTCCGCCCCTCTAATTAACATTTGACTTTCAACTCCGCTCCCCCCTTGCTTTAGTAGGAAGGAACCGAGCTTCAATGAATCTTGCTGTCAGGAAAAAACTACGAGTCAACGAAGGAAGGAAAGAAAGCCACTCAATCAACTCTAGAGGAAGCGCCTAAAAGAAAAGCGTATTCCTGAGGTGAGTAAAGTAAAGTCTGATTTCGAAACTTCTTACAGGCAGGAGTCACTAACTATATATGTATGATAGCTGTAATTCGCCTTTGGACATAAGAGATAGGGGATAGAGAGCCCGTCCTAAGACTCCAAGAACTAAAGGAATGCTAGACTGAAGAACGTTATGCTTTGCTCTCTCTCTCCTCAGCACTTCGATAGCAGCACTATTCGATTAGCTACAGGAACAGCAAAACCAGGTTGATAGAATCGAATCTATCTAATCTCTCATTACCTTCTATTACCATCAGAGAGCTAAGGAGGTATAAAGAAAGATAGCTATCCCTAGAAGATAATCGTCTTCGTCTTCTCGTCTGCTCTAGAAAACTACAAACAACTACATCAACAACCCGAATAAAGAGAAAAAGAAAAAAAAGGCTATAAGTAGGCCGTTTGCTATAAGGGCTGCTCACCTTTATACGGCTTGGCTTCGCTATCGCTCCTATGTAGTGGTATAGTATTCCTGCCATACCAGAATGCCTATTATCTAGTGCGTTAAGCTTCGCCAGAAGCAAGCAAGACGAGGTAGCTTCGTAGACAAGGCTCGTTCCGTACTTGACTTACGAGCTCGTGCCCGCCCCTCTCTCGTCAGGGGCTTATGCACTCCACTTGCTGTCTACTAAACGAGCGTTAGAGCGAGCGAGCGAAGCCTTCCATTTAGTGGCTTCCCTCCCTCACCCTACTCTTTCATTTCCGCTTAAGCTTCCCCGGTTTAGTTGGTTTGGGGGATTAATTGATTAGATACCCGAGAACCATAATCTTTCCTAGGAACAGCTTCGACGACGATTGGCGTAAAGGCATGATTAGTTCCACAAATCTCACTGCACTGACCATAGTAAACTCCTTCTCGTTGTACCGAAATAGAGGTCTGATTTAAACGACCAGGTACAGCATCACATTTGACACCTGAGGAAGGTACAGCCCAACTATGAAGTACATCCGCAGATGTTACAATAATACGTAGATGACTTTTGGCTGGTACAACGACTCTATTGTCCACTTCTAATAAACGTGATTGACCCAATTCTGGATCATCTTCTGGAATCGTATAACTGTCAAAAGTGAGTGACTGTTCATCGGAACTGTTATAGTCCGAATACTCATAAGTCCGATACCATTGATGTCCAATAGCTTTGATAGTAATGGCTGGATCGACTACTACCTCGTCCATTGAGTATAACAGAGCAAATGATGGTATAGCAATGAACATCGGGATGATACTAGGAAAGATGGTCCGAAGAATCTCGATAGTAGTTCCATGAACAATCCTTTGCGGGATTGGATTTTTTTGATAGTGGAAATGCCATAAAGCGCGAACCAAGACCCGTGATACGAAAACCAAAATCAGAATGAGGAAGAAAAAGATATCGTGATGTAAGTCTATTATTCCTTGCATCATAGGTGTTGCTGCATCTTGAAATCCTAATTGCCATGGTTCTGCTGCATCACAAGGAACAATTGGTAGGAATTTTCGAACAATCATTTGGTTTGGTTCATTCTTTGACTGCTCTGCTCCCCCACAAAAAAGGGGGAGACTTGTTCTTGCTCTCCCAATTCAGGAAGACGAAAGAAAATAGCCGGTTGGTTTTACCAAGAAAGGCATGGGAGAAAGATGCATAAAGAAAGAAATGTAGCTGCAGGCACTCGACAACAACAAGAGAAAGACCAGTCACTGAAGACTAAGCCAATCAACATTAAGAAAAAGGGATAAGCAACGACACCTGTGAACTCACGGATAGCCTTGTGCCCTCATTCGAACTAGGCTACGATCTTTCTTCTCTTATGATATTTCTAGTAAGCGTCACAAAGAGCTTATTCTATCCCCCCCTTATTAGTAAAAGGAAAGCAGTGACACCGCTTACGAGAGCAAGGGATGATTAGTTATAAAATCTTGAACATGAACAAGGGTAGGAGCGATTACTGATTCAATCACACCGGAGACTTTCACAGCTACTATCACTCTAAGAACGGGTATTCATCCCAGAGTTCCTAGGCAAAGAAAGTCAAGCAGGATCGGATTCCGTTCCCCTTCTAGCGGCGGTTCCTGATTCAATTGTAAGTGGTACTCTTGATTCAATTCCACCAAACCCGAAAACAGTTCCATAGGAGCTTGCATTCGAGTCCTTTTCTTTATATATGATGTCACTTCTTTCCCCTGCTTTTAGTGAAGTTCCGAGCCTGAGTTCAATCCCAAAACCAAAAGTCCATCCCAGCTGTCAAAAGATCTATGTGCAAGGGACGAAGAATGCTTAAAATCCCGGTTATTCCTCTCCAAAGAAATCCCCGTATTCTATTCCTCAAGTCCCACATCGGCTTGATGCCATCTTCATGAAGGAGAATGCCCCAAAAGCGTCTGCTAAGATTAACTGTACAAAATCGGATGCTGTCAAATTTGCCTTAGTGCTGTTACTCTCTTTACTTTCTCTCAGTGAAGTTCCTAAATAGGAATATTTTTGAAAACTCGATTCAAAAGTAATTTCTCGAGTAAGATGAATGTGTAGCTTCTTCTCAAGCAGTAGCACCGGCAACTAAAACAGTCTTCTATCCAACACCGGTTACTTCTATAAGACAAGAGCTCCTAATGGAACAATTACCTATTCTATCTGATTCACTGCCAATACCCAGAAAATCTGGTATTCAGATTCAATTGCGACAAGAGCACGTTCGAGAGCAGGGGGCAGAAAGACCTTCTACTTCTATTGCATCAACAGCTGATTCAATTGCTATCAGTTCTAAGCCTTAGTCATCTATTCGATCAATGCAGCCTTACTACTGTTCTTTAATCCATTATTTTATTTGCCGCATTTCATAAAAAAGGAAGAGCTAATCTTTCTACTCTACCAGTTTTATGACGAGTTACCTCCCCCTTATGGATTCTCTTTCGGATAGGCCCTGAAAGGAGGAGGAAGGCTGGTCTGCTTGGGTAGCTCAATTCCAAAGCATACGGCTTTCTGGATGTAGATGATGATATCTATACAGATGGATTTTTTATATATTGTATAATGAAGTACCACATGAGTGGATATATAGGAATCCAAATCCGCCGAATCACTCATGTTATGATCTTCTACATCCTAGGTCTTCCCGTTCCGTCATCTGGCTTATGTTCTTCATGTAGCATTCAGACCGAATGACTCTATGAAATTACGTCGATACTTCCACATGGTTATCTCCCCATCTGAACCCGGGTGGGCTCCGGCTTTCAATCTGAGGTATAAGCTTGCCCCGCTTTGAATTCGTGCTTTTACTGGATTTGACTTTGAAGTGTAACGCTCCTCTGCATAGTTAGCAGCTACTTTTCTTCTTGCTTCTGGAACCATAACAGGCTGGTGTGTGTAAGCATCCTCGAATGCGGATGAGGAGCAACTTGGTACTATATAGTATCGGTACCCCCGGTTAGAAACTGGAACTAGTTCTTATTGAAGAATCCCGTTTGTAGTTGAAGTGTGTGGATAAGGAGCAAGCCCAGCGTCTAATTGAAGAGGCTCATTAAGGGACAAGTGCGCCGGGTACATCTTGGCCAAAAAGATTCTACGGCTAGGCTACTATTGGACTACCATGGAGCCCTCACTAATGTCGGTATAACTGGGGCATAGACATCATTGGAAAGGTCACTCCAAAAGCATCTAATAGGCACGAGTACATCCCTCCTTCTTGCGATTGACTACTTCACAAAATGAGTGGCCACCCATCTTTCGAAGTTGGGAGCTCTCATTCTCTTCATTCTGATCCTGTTGATCAAAGCTAGGAAGTGGAAGGAAAGACTGGAACTGGATCCGATGATCAACTACTAGTTAGGCTCCCTCTCCCATAACTTCAATACCAGGATGAAGACCCCGGTGATCCAATAAAAATCTTTCTCCGGTGCTAGACAAGGCGATGCAATCAAGTGCCGACCCAAGCCTCTAAAGGGAAGGGTGAGAGCAATTACGCTTGCAGATCTTTTTGCCCTAGCCTGCGACCCAACAACCAATGAAAGCAGCTCTGACGTAGGCAGATAACCCCCTGCGCCCTGGTCTACCTGCCCTAACTAGTGTATTCCAAACCCATCCGTGTCGAAGGCGAGTCAAGTCAACCATCTCTTTCAACACCGACTAGGCCCTAGTATTGAACTTACGATTAGGGGAATACCCCCAACCCCATAGCTCGCTATATCTGAATTAGCTGGCCCTGACGGAACTACAGTATTCAAAATCGAATGCCTTGGCACCTCTCCTGCTGACTCAAACGCCCCGTTCCGCGCTTGCAAGCCCAAGCAACCAAGCAGCTAGCATCCATTCTTTCCCCTACCTAGAGCGGGATCGGAGCTATTGAATCCAATCTTCCAGTTCCTGGATCGAGTATACCAATCATTATATCTTCTCTGTCCCTCCGTCCATTCGGTCTTTCTTCCGACCAAATCATTCTATTCCATCAAGGGGTCGGTCGTATTGGAGCAAAGTCAATTGGTTCAGTCACTCCCGATCCAACTAACTTCCTTTTGTTTCTTCCCCGCTGTCTACCCGAAGAGAAGTAATTAAATGAATGGTCCTATCCCAAGTAAGTAATTGCTTAATAGCTTGGTTCCAATCCTTAGCTTAGATAGCTGCTGTATTCTCACGAGAACAATTAGAATCTCGCTAAACCGCAGGTGACCAAACCTATCTGCTTCTGCTTACTCGGTTGGAAAAAAAACCTGATTTTGACTCCTAAACTGTCGCAGCATGTGTACAAACCAGGGCCTCAAATCGCCTAAAGGCCCTCCCAAAGGTATTCAATTCTCTAGTCCGGAGGAGCTCTCAACTGGTCCTTTTCCAGAAGCCCTATTACAGAAGGGGACTCGTGGTCTCCTGAAGGGGCACCACCAAACTCGTGTTTTATATAAAAAGAAATAGCCATAGAAATGGTTTCCAGGGTCGGGAGGAACTCCCCTCTTGAATCTATTAGATAGACTTTCTCTAATGGTCTATATGTATAAGGGAAGAAAAGGAATTAGACCGAGGGTTCCCAACTGATCGATTCCCTCTTGGGACTAATGGCTCGGACACAAAGGTCCTACAATCGGTCTTAAGTACGAAATCTTGCCTTCGGCTTGGTTACCCGCAGGAGTACCCGAGAACAAAGAACGGCTTACGAGATGGAATTGAAGTAGCTGCGCTAGCCAGTGCGCTCCTTTCCAATGAACGTGGACTAGATCACGGGTAAGGATATTCATTTTGAGTTGCTTCTGTGCCTACAGATCTCTTTCCCTGGAGGGAATACTAGCTAGGACACAAGGGTACATGAGTTAGGAGATTCATTCAAAAGTAGCGAAGCTAGCAACCATCCTCCTTTACCTGTTCAGCGGGGGACGGAACGAAGAAAAGTAAGGACGCTGCACCACTCCTTCTTTACCTGACCGTCGGGCCTAATCGAATTCGACTGATAGGTCTGTTCGGTAAGAATGCCTTAGGGGCCAGACTTATGACCTACCTAATAGAACAGCTTAGGAAAGGAATCTAAAGCTCGCTCGTGGCCTTCCCATGTTCTTATCCTTGAATGGACTTCTTTCAGAGGGGAAAGGCTAGACGAAGCCCAACTATACACTGAACGGTGAGAGCTAACGAGAACACTTCAAACAGTAAGGCTTTGCCGAAGGCACCACCAACGATTCTCTTACCTTCTCGATCGGTACCTGTTTGGAAAGATAGTTCCAGACCTCCCTGGTTTACGAGATTCTTATTACTGATCTTACAACACCGACTTCTGACTCTTCAGAGGATTCCTACTTTGCGAGTTAGCTACTTGATTGGTTTAGGAAAGAAGAATGAAATTCCATTCGTTCATCGGCTTGCCTGGCTTTCTTACCTGGTGGTTCCTGAGATTAAGAAAAGAATAGCTGCGCTCGACCGCAGGTGCACGGACCGCTAAAGCTACATTTGAAGAAGCTATTCTATACAATTGTTGACCTATTCTACCTCTTGTAGCCGTTGATAGTGCCCAAGATACAAGGAAGTGGTTTAGACAAATAAGGAGTACAAGGGGCGCAGAAGACTCGTCAATCTGCGAGTGACGTGCTGTGTTGTCCAATTCATACTCTCATAGTTGTTCGATCAGAAAGCTTAGATGAGTCTATTGGTTCCCGTCTTCTTGTTCTCAATTCGAAGAGCTAGACAGGAAATCCATACCCTTTAAAAGACTCAAATCGAAAATAAAGCATTCATCTCTGCTTGTAGTTTTCTTAATGAATGCGAGATGGGGTCAGTGTTCAGTGATTCTTATTTTGTAGGGAAATAGGTCTAAGGTGTCCGTCGAGAAGAAGCATTCTCTTATATAAGATAAGTATGTATATAAGCGGCTATTCTTTTTATCCCTTTCTTTCCTGTTCCTGCTAGCCCAAAGGGTTGAAACCGTGACAAGGAACCAAGTGCCCCACTTGATATTCTGGCCAACCCCTTCTCTCGTTCCCTCTCTCGCTCCATTGAAATGAATGCATGTCGCCGGAGGCAGGAGTGAGAAAGAAATGACTGGTCTAGAGGTGGTTGGAACCCCAATCCATAGATAGCAATCACTAGTATCGATTAATCCATCAACAGGAAGGGGAATAGAATCACTTCGATGATGCACCTACCTCTATTACTGACGGATTCATAACCGACTACCAGAGACAGGGTTAAATTCCGTTCCTTTCCCTGAGTAAGTGATAGGCACCAATCTATGTTATTTCTCTCCCCCGGTCCGACTGATCTCATTCTTGTTCCTGTTCGTCTAGCCTCGCAAGGAAAGCAAGTGGGGCCGGCCTTTGTTTTAATTCTCTCTAAGACCCTGACCCATTGGAAGCTGCCTTCAAAGCGCCAGAGGCGGATCCAGAACTGACTATTGACTCTCCCCCCCTCACCGGAACCATCAGCGGCATCTTCCTCTATTCTTCTTGAATCCCCGCCGTGCATCTAGGCAATGAGAGGAAGGTGGCGAAGCGAGGATGGCTCAGGACCAGATCATTCAAGTCCCTCTCATAGTGAGCTCGGATAGGACTCGGTAGCGGCACGCCTTCCTCGGATCAAAATTCTTATCTAACAGATCCGTCCATTGACCCTTGCCTCTAACCTGTCCTTGGTCGCACTCTAGTCCAGAACCCGATCTCTATTCGTCCCTTCCAGCATTCGGATGCAAGCAACCGAAAGAGCCCGCTCATTCTCAATCAAGTTGCTTTGCCCTTTAGGGTAGGGAAAATAGCCTCTCGCTCCGCGGCAAGGGAGCTTTCACACCCGTTACTGGTGATGGGAAGATAGATGAATGGGTTGACTTCGCCGGTTGGTGCTTATCAGCGATTAGATCCATGGGAATGAGATTGGTAGGAATTGGACACTTGATTGCTTGATATATCCATGGCAGTAGGGAGGGAAATACAACATTGGCTTCGAGATGCCCTTAGAACAGTATGGATGGAATAGAAGATACCTCACGACCAGACGCTGGTGATTTGTCTTTGTGCTGAGATGCGGTCTCTACAACAGTTCCATGTTCTGACATCTCCACATCAGCAGTTGTTGCTAGTTTGGAAGGAGTCACTGTTACCTCTAGTGTGTTGTTCAATAGAGATCCCTTTCTGGACTCTGTTCTGAAGCAGTTACTTGTGAGGAGACCTTTCTCCCCAAAGGAGTTGGGAAACATGAGAAGAAAAGAAAGAATGAAGATAAGGGCGTTAAGCAGTAAGCTCAGTCTCAGTTCTAAGACTGGTAAGGGAAGTCACCTAAGCAAGTGCCAAGGCCAAGGGCTTTCCTTCGTCTTTATGTGCCCGCCCTCGTACTCCTTATCCAGAAAGAAAGAGATGGTTTCTTACTTTACTGTATACCCAATCCATAGGTCCTGGTAACGAGTGGAGTATAGAGCATTGTCTTCCCTCCTACTGAGATGAGTCATTCCCTTGGCTTACGGGCAGGGTGGATAGCTGACTCCTTTCTTTTGTAACCGTTGTCTGTGGTTCCACCACCGCATCCCAGTTGGTGTACCCCAGGAGGAGGTAAGTAGCCGAGCATGGGAGGTAGCATCCCTCTTGATGAAGATGATAGGTCGTAGTTTCTCTGACTTGAAGTTCCCCGGGGTTCACGAGTCTTGTGTCCAACACTGTTGAGCCTCTTCTTTCCTTACTTGAGCCAAATCAAAGAGTCCTCATTTTACTTTAGACAAAAAAGTTCAACATCCTCATTAACTCATTGCAGGAATGTAGGAAGATGTTCTCAATTCACTTTCAGCCCTTCGCCTGTACGCTACTAGGATTGTTTCCTAATAGCTAGTCAGACTCGAAGGAACCTAAGCCTGAGATTGAGAGGTCTAGTAGATAGAGGGCTTCTCATTGGCTCCATATTCTTAGAAAGCTATAGAAGATAGCGGACTCTCTTAAGAAAAAGAAGATAGACTGATAGTCCGATAGTCAAGTAAGAAAAAGGATAAGCGTGAGCCTAGGAGATCGGAGAAAGGCTCGAGAGACCTCTAGTAGGAAGGGCCATGCCTATGCGATGTCCGGGTCTACTACCTACATATATCTTTTGAGTAGACAAACAGTAGTTTAGCCAGCCTGATAGGAAGCCCTCGTTGAAAGGTTGCTTCTTCACCTATTCGACTCTCCCTATATAAATAAACGGTCGAGGACTACTGCTATGCACTCACCCGAACCAGATAGATCAATGTGTGAATTGCTACAGAGATGTCCATACCGCCTAAACAACCGGTGGTGTCTGCATCTGTAAATGTATGCCAAGCATTGAAGGTTTCCCAGAGGCGAAAGCCGAACCCCACCATCCTTGATGGAATAATTGTTGTAAAACAACCAGCTCGTTAAACGAGCCTCTCTTACTCTTGAAGTAGGGAAAAACCAACCATTAAAAAAGGAAGGCGATCAGTGCCGTCAAAGAGGAAGAAGGCCTCTGAGATAGTCTCGAAAGAAAAGCTAGGAAGTTGAAGAGGCTGGGCCAGAAGTTTGATCGAGGATTGGAGAGGCACCTATAACGTTGTTTTCTAGGAGCCTCTTCTGGGTCATAGGAGTCGCCGCTTGAGGAAAGGTAAAGGGGCAACCAGAAACGGGACAAGGATCCGAAAAAGAGATCCCGCACCCCAGCGCAATGTGTATAGAGGAGGATTTGGAAGAAGAAGGACGTGATACGGGTCATCTATTTGTTCGTGATGAAATATATTATAAAGGTCTATTAAATGAAAGAATCCCTACCGCTGATTATAGTACATATAAAAACAAGACTATTATTGATGCTTTCTGGAAAAAATATTATAATATACTGGAACATAGATCTGACCTGATGTATAGTAAGGCAAATAATTATAATAATGAGGTTTACACGATGTTGGAAAAAATACCTTTGTATAAACGTCAGGATTGTAACATAGAAAGGTTGAAAGATATGCAGATAGAAATAGAAAGTATGACTATCCGATTTGATGAAAAGAACATCTTTAAATCTTATCCTGAAATGCTCAAACTATTGATGGGTAAAGAGTCTGATAGCCCATATATTTCTGTTAAGGATTATCTAAAACAGAAAAAGAAAAGCCTATCCGATGATGACCTTGATTTAATTAGTGATTTAGGTCAATTTACACTGGAGGCAATAATTATTCATGTCCTAGGTTCTGTATTCAACAGTGTTGAAACCTCTAGACCGTCCGTTAGGGTCGCTACTTTAGTAGATCAGCTTGATTCTAATGTGCGAGTTCATGCTACAGCTAGGAGATATGAGGTAGAAGTGCTAGAAAAAAAACCTAAAGGGGGGCAAAATCTAGACCTAAGGGTTAATAGTGCCATAATAGAGGATAATAAGATGCGTAAGATTGAAAAGCAGAAGAGTGGTAAGGTCGGAAAAGATATCAAAAAGGCTAAAAAGATAGGTAATGAACGTATGACTATCGGTGCCAAATGTGTGGAATTATTAATAGAAAGAGAAGTGGTTCTTTTTTATACTAAAGATAAGGATAGTGAGAAATTTGTAAAAGATACTCGTACCGATGCCAATTCAGTCCATGTTTCTAAGAAGGGTTATAAGAAGGCTGGTTTTGTGTCGTGTAATTTTGACTACCGTCTTCTTCCTATGAAATTCCATCTGCCTATGATTTGTCCTCCAGAACCTTGGGTTTTAAAAAAAAATGAAAAGCTGCTGGCGAATGTTACGTTAGATGACATTAAAGGTGGTTACTTAAGTGAGATCTCTGGCGATATGTTAAACCGTTATCGTCTACTAACTTCTCATGACTATAGCCATTTCTATATCAATATCTATGAAATAAATCCTTTTCTGGATGTAATGAATCAACTTCAGTGTCAAGCCTTTGAGATAAACACTGTCTTTTTGGATTTCATATTGGATCATAAAGCCCTATTAGAAGAGTTTGGTATTCTTATGAAAAGTGATCTAGCTAATCTAGATATAGTCAAAGCTTCTGACGAATTGAGGCGTTGTTACGTCGATGACGCAGTGAGGCATGTGTGTACAGTGAATATTTTGTTACTGGAATTAGAAAAACGGGTTCAGCGTGCTAGATATGAGAGTTTCATATTGCATCTTGCGAGTGCCTACCGAGGTTTTAAGATCTATTTGCCCGTTTATATAGACTTCCGTGGTAGAATATACCGTGCGGGGGTCCTCCATTTTCACGAGCGTGATTTGTCGAAAAGCTTGATTCAATTTCACTCAGATAGGGTTGTAGATATGTCAAAAGACAGCGAGTCTGAATTAGAATTAGAATGTGCTGCAGCCTTTAAGTATCAAAAATTCCATACTCTAAAAGAAGCTAATTCCTGGTATAAGGATAATGAACGCTATATGGAAAATTCGAATGAATCTCTTTTTAAATTAGCACTGAAAGCTAGTGATCCTTTTCAGTTCCTATCCAGGGTTAAATCTAACCAGAAAGCCGATAAAAGTCAAAGATTTTCGCAGGTTCCCGTGAGCCAAGATGCCTCTGCGAGTGCGTATCAAATCATGAGTTACCTCTTGCTTAATAAGGAAATGGGTGAACTAACTAATCTTCTTCCGTCTGGTACCGGTAAAATCCAGGATTTGTATTTGTCTTTGAGAGATGATCTTGAAAAATTCTTGAAAAAAGAAGTCATTAATGAGAATACCTTTTTTATAATAAATAAATTTTTAACGAGAAAGCTCGTCAAAGGCCTTTTTATGCCCTTGATATATGGAAAGACGGAATATGGTATGAGAGATGATATTCTATCTCATTATGGTTTATTGCTGAGTCACACGGATATCATAAACCTAACTAAACTTTGCCACAAATTTTGGATGGAAAAGTATCCGGGGATAGCCAATTTAATGAAGTTGATTAACCTAATTGGTTGGTTTTGTTCCGTCTTGGAGAAACCTGTAATCTATACTACAAGTTACTACGGTACAGTGCAGGATTATTTGAGTAGCAAAAAAGAGGTTATCTGGATTTATGATCGGAGTAAAAAGAAGAATCGCAAACATCAGGTTACTCTCAGAGTTGCTACGTCGGAAAGGGATTGTCGGAAGACTAAGACTGCTACCTGCGTCAACTTTATTCATCAGAAGGATGCTTATATAGCCATGAAAGTGGTTGAAAAATTCACAGAAAAGTCTGGTAAGGGTCCTATCTACACGGTCCACGATAACTTCATAACAACATCTCTCAATGTGAAGTTACTTCCCAATATTTATACGGATACCTTTTTAGATCTCCCTTCACCGCTTACGATGATCAATCTTTTTATTTGTATGAATCTGAAGATCGAATATTTTGAGGGTATTGTGGATATGGAGTCTACTATTAAAGAACATTTAGAAAAGCTGAAGTGTTCTAGTAATATGAAGCCTCATCACTCCAGCAAATGGGATGATAATATGAAGGTATTCTTGAATTGTTACGATAACTATATCAAGACTGTGTGCTGTCAAGGTCCAAGCGGTATTATGAGTCATGAGGAGAAGGTGAAAGAGTATAAGGCATTTCTCAGTAAATGGGATAAATTGAAATATAACTTCTGCTTGCACTACTAAGATAACCTATTCTATCGAGGTAGCTCTGAGTTTGAGAAAGAAAGGCTAGGCTCATGTAGGATAGATTGAATCGAATGGTTTCATTTTCTTTTTTGAATAACGGGTGACCCTATACCTAGATCTGTGAAATAGTAGATACTTTGCCTATACTCTTAAGTAGACTACTATCGGACAAGGTTTCCGATATGTGAGAGTCTCACAAGGTATCTAGATTACCTGTTTTCTGAGCCTAACACATGTCATTGAAGCAAACTGAAAGAACCAAAAGAAGCTGCTGATACAGCTTCTGGGTTAGGGTGGGTAGGTGACTCAATCGTCCTGTGGGAAGCTTCCGTGGAAGAAGGGAAGCAGCCGAGCTAGAACCAGAACAATTCCCATTTTTAAAATAAAAAGAAAATGCTTTTCACATGCAGTTGCAACTTGTAGCTTCTTCCCTGTTTAGGAAGTAGACAGATCTCTGGATTGTTGCATACTTTTCCTCCTATGGCTTGTTGCTTGAATTCCGCTCGAAGGAAGGAAGTCCCTTGAACTCCTATACCAAGCAAGCTAATTCACTACGTATTGATTAGTCCATAGGTTAACTAACCCGAAGTAAGGAAGTCGTTCTCCCCTTTGAGGTTCATCTTCGACAAAGGTTCCAACTCCCTTCTCGGAATCGTGCGTAACAGTAAGCTACCTTAAGGAATAGGTATTTGAGGTCGCAACCAGGGTAGCCTCAGGTACGCTTGGGGCTGGATTGAATCCGGTATACCAATCAGTGAAACTCTAAGCTATCACAGCTACATCCACTCATAAATGCTCTGCAGCTCGGGGAACACTCGTTACGAAGAAAGAGGTCAGGTTTACAGATAATGGGAATGACTCAAACACTAGAGGAAAATAGGGCAGTAGTTAGGTTCGGCATCGCCACTCCTAGGAAAGCAGCTTCCTTCCCTTCTCGGTCGTAAAGCTTTGGTCATTCTTTCTATTCCATTACGCCTTAGCATAATGAATTCTATAATTAAGGGATAGATCGTATCGTAATGACATCCCGTTCTACCATTCTCTTTGGCCTTAGTACATCTACCAGGCCCAACCCTTACCTGACCTGAGCCATTCCCTTGGCCGGTACTCTCATTCATGGTCGGATCGGCATTAGAGTTGTTCTAGGGCGTTACATTCAGCCAGTGGTTCCTGTTCAGAGGCTTATAGAACGAGGACAGAGTTGCGGGGGCACTCCACTTAAAGGTGCCTAAGATAGTTGAGTGGAACCTGTCTGGGAATGGTTCCTCTTATTTGCAGAGAATATGGATGATGCCCATTTAACAAGACAATTGCGCACCTACCTCCACAGGTGAGAGGGTGCTTCATAAGATTTAGCTCTAATTTCTGCTAATCTTCCCGATAAAAATTCCCAAAGAGTCAAGAGTAAAAATACCCGGATAGGATAAGAATTCTATCTATATGATCAGATAGATGGATATGACATCAAGGATGTGATATTAGACCTGGGGTATGATGTTAACATCCTCCCGGAAAGAGAGCAAGAAGGCCTTCCCCTTAGAATTAAGTCCTTGTGCCGGGAATGAGAATGAGTTAGGGATGAACGACCCCAGCCATGGGATGGGCCGGGCGAATAAGGCTTGCTACTGATTGGAGAAGGAGGAACCGGTGAGGAGTGTTGAGCCGACCCAAGCTCACCAGCAGCTGTAAACTCTCATACCGGTGGTTGAGCATCATTCCCTTTCCATATCGAGATCGTGACCCGGATCCGTATACGAGGCTATAAGCACCAGAGCAAGCACCAATAGCAGTTGATCGGGAAGTATATCCAGTAGTAGATCCGGATGGATCTTCTGTTAGGTTCTTATTAGTAGGAGTAGCAAACTAGTCCCATCTTCTCTTTCTCTCAAACTCAATAGTATAGATGCATCAGTCGACTCTGTGGATTCTGTTTATTCCGTTTCTTCCGCCTTTTGTCAAATCATGTCTAGTCCTTGACTAATAGGGGGCTTGAAGGGAATAAAGCTTTTCAAAGCTAGCCCGCAGATTGAACTCTATCCGGAGCTTTTCAAGATTCAGATGTTAGATTGGATTTCTCTCTGGGAGGATACGCTCTTTTGGCTAAGTAGTTCTTGTCCTAGGGACTACAGCTCTTTATTCGCCTCTAGCTCCTCTTCCTCCGGGAGGGCAAGTCAGCAAATTCAGAAGTAGACTCAAACTTGATCAAGTAGAAGTTGAATTCTGCCTTGACTAAACTCAGATCTGTGAAGAAAGAGGCTAAGCCAAAAAGATCCTAGGTAGCTGGATTTGATTGTATTGCTATTCCATTGCCTTTTAAGCTATTGTTTTGGACTTTCTGTGTCTGACTCATAACAATCTTAAACTAAAGATTTAAAGCCCCTTTGGCTGCTCCTCTTATTCCATTCATTACCGATAGCTTCTAGCGGCGGATGATAGGAAAACCTCTCTCGTGGCTCTTGCCCGTCCTAAAAAAGCCTTGTCCAACGCTTCTTTCCTACGAAGCCTTGGCAAGTAGTCTCCTACCAAACTCAATCAAATCAATAAACAAAGGAAAACATTCTATTCCATACCTATATAACGGCGAAGAGAGGAGGTATTATGTCTAGTAAACAAAGGGGAGAAAGAAAAAAGTCTGGTTCATACATATCGAATCATAAACAAAGGGGCAACTATCCCGCATCTACAGCTCGAGATCCTGGATCGGTTACCGGTTCACTTAATCACAACAATAGATATAGCAGTCAATTCCATTCCGACTGGTAAGCCCGAGTGTCTCAAAAAGAAGTGAAAGCGGGTAGAGTACAGCTCTACCTAATCAAAAGAACAAAAAGGGCTGTGGTCGAGATATGCTTCCCCGTATCCAAGAGGGGTGGGCTGCCCGATCTGTTTTCCTTGGATCTGCTGTCTGGTCTGTTCATATATCATATATCTTCTATATGGCTTCTTTGACTTAGTGGAAAGCCTGGTTCAAGCCATCTTAAGGACCCGACCCCTTCCTTCTTTCAACTCTTCATTAGCCCTTGAAAAGAAAGAGAATAGCAGGCAGGAGTTGTATTTTCACCTTTGTCTAAAAGCATGGTTCCACTCATTGATCAGTCTGTCCTTGACCTTTCCATTCTATCGCATCTCGATTCAGTTCCAGTAGTGCCAACGATTCTGTACCATCGTACTTCAAGTGTCTGTCGGTAGTATCTACTATGGATCTTCAACGCTTTACTTAGCGTTACTCTTCTTCTTACTGTTACTCTTCTTCTTACTGTTACTCTTCTTCTTACTGTTACTCTTACCCTTCTTACTCTTACCCTTCCCCTTCGGCTTCTTATCCTTCCCCTTCTTATCCTCTGTTGGTTCTTCTTTATCTAATTGCGTTCTGTCTTCAGTAAGACTAGTCTCTATCTCTGTAGTGGATTGAGTGTGCATACTTTTATCTGTATTCTTCTTTGCATCAAACAGTGATTTGTATCTCTCGGCAATCTCCTTATTTGTAGTCTTTTGTTTTATTAATTCATTCCATAGTGATTTGACTATTTGTTTTCCACAGTGATCTAGGCTAGACAAGTCATTGATATCAATAGGATCAGTATCCACCCAGACATCTCCGCGAAAGACTTCTATCCTCTCTCTTCCCCCCAAAGGAGAGAGATGTTCCGTCCCTTCTTTATGCACATCCATATACATAGCCAGACACAAAAGTGTACAATCCGGTCAAAATCTGTGGTTCTTTAAGTTCATTCACTGTAGGTTCTCTTACTTGCTCTAGTGGCTAGCAAACGCCAACCGAGAGGGGAGAACGAATGGCTCAGGAATCGACCGGTTCCGAGCAGACTCGTGGAGCTGCAGCTTGGATTATCGTAGAATAAGAGGAGCCGTCTTAGGAAATGACTTAACTTAAAAGACAGATGCCGCCGCTGCGAGGGGGGAGCAACTTGTCTGGTCTTGCGGTGCACTCATTCCCGTTACGAGAATGAAATGACGCCCCAGCTCGACTCGAGACCAAGACTCCTTACAACTCGCACTAATAGCGGCACTGAGCGGCCGGAGATTGATTGAAAAGGCAGCCCAGCCGCCCCTCCCCCTCACGCCGCCTACCTACTCGTGCTCGTAGCTCGATCGGAGGTCAAGACTGTGGTCCGGCGGAAAAACAGAAGTCGTCCGTATCAAGTGATACGTGAATTGCTCAGTAGTGCTTCGCCACTACCGTAGCTGGCGGAAATAGCTTAATGGTAGAGCATAGCCTTGCCAAGGCTGAGGTTGAGGGTTCAAGTCCCTCCTTCCGCTCCTGACTTCGTCGTTTAGTGGTAACGAGTGGAGTGCATAAGCCCCTGACGAGAGAGGGGCGAGCAGCAAGCTTGTATAGGGTTCCAAACCTATCTTACTAATAATAAGAAAGGGGCAAGCCAAAACCTACTCCTAACAAGTTGCTAGCTTTTCCCTTACTAGAAAAGGGGCTTCTAGTTGTAGCGCGCAGTGTACTAGTGAAGAGGAAAAGCGAATTGAGATTATCTTACTAATGACGGATGGAGATTGAGGAGCCGGATCGACCAACAAATGATAGGCCAGAGGGGTGGGCTCATTCTACATAATCAGTGATCCCTGGGCCTACCTAACACAAACACAGATGTCCATGAAATAGGGGATTGGCTGATCGGAAAGCTCAGGCAGGAGTAGGACATTCCATACAAATCTTTCTGATCCGCTAGCAGGTGGTCCTCTCAAATCCAATTTTTTCATCGACAGATAGGGTGAATTCTAAGGTTCCTTATTCCGGTTGTAAAGCGGAAGGGAAGAATAGGGAGAATGGGCACAGCCCCACCAGCAGCCCGCGTTTCCGACCCGAAAGGAATTGAAAATGAAAGAAGAATCTGTGTGCACTATCTATGGAGTGGAGTGACTATCCTTAATATCCTCTTCCCTATCTCCCCCCCTCCCGCTTTTTCTTTCTCGCCGGCAGGCCATTTCTTTTCTTGTATTGTTTATTATGATTGATCTGCAGTTCAAGGGCACTCTTCTTAATCCGAGTTTGAGATGGGATAAGACCCAGACGTAGGTAGAGTCCCGTCGGCCGGGAAGGTTTTTTTTCTATTTCTTTTTGACTCCCTTCTGCCTTTACCTTTAAATAAGGGGTTCTTCTCTTTCCCCCCGAGGGAAAGCCCTTTCCAGATGGAGTAGTGCATCTCTGTCTTGAAAGTCCGCCCTAAAGATAGGAGTTCTTATCTCTACTGCCTATCCAACCCGAAGACTCTTATTCGTGGTGGAGTGCTTCGAGTAGGATCCGATCCGATCCCATCCCAGCAGTCAAACTCCTTCCTGACCCGGCTCACCTGCCTCTGAAGCTGGAATGCCTTTCTAGAGGAGGCTACCCGAGGAATCGAAAAGTTTGAAGTGGGATGTGGAATGTGATTGGTGATGGATGGTGGTTATGAAATAGGTTCTGCATCAGATGATGAGCCCATGCGAAAACTTTTTCTTTTATTGGCGCCCGATAGGTAGACTATTAGATTGAGTCGAAAGCCTACCAACGCATAAAGGTTCCGATTCGAGCGAGAGCCAAAACGGGGGAGGCGAGAACATCTTGATCGAAAGCTCCACAGTTCTGAATAGTGAGAAAGACTTTTCAAAATTCGATCAAATCGCTCGAGAATCTCATCATCTGTTAGGTGGGCCAACCAACCCTTTAACAGGCCGTATGGAGTATAGCCAAGTGGTAAGGCATCGGTTTTTGGTACCGGCATGCAAAGGTTCGAATCCTTTTACTCCAGATTATGAACACCCGATCGGATCTGTCAAGAACGAGCTGACGACTACAGGACAGGGGAAGCGGTGCAGCCCATGAGCCCAGCTTGTAGCAAGCCATTTGACTTAAACCTACTTTCCTAAGAGAGAGAAGGGAAAGAGAGAGGGCAGAAAGAAATTCCTCTCCCTCTAACTAGCTTTGGGCTTTCTCATCCCTCCTTCTTATTGGCAAAAGCAACCTTGATCTCAAGGAATTAAGCTATGACGCTTATGTAGCCCTAGCCCTAGCAATAGCCTTTGTTTCTTCGGTGAAAATCCCATTCATAGTTTATTGAAAGCATTAAAGCAAAGATCGGGAATGAATCCATCCATGGAGGCTGCTAGCGGGAATACGGGAATAAAGCTATTTCGCTTCTTGGTCTCCATAGCCGCTGCAGCTGTTCGAAAGTCTATTATTGCGATTGAAAGCAATTCAACTGTGTTCGGCAGTGCTTTCTTGCCCATCCCCTAGGTTACTGTTTGTGGACCGGAATTACTTGGAAATCAACATAGTTGGAAAGACGCTTGACTTAGATGCTACGGCTGCGGGCGTAAAAACTACCTAACCAAGCATTATCAAGAGGCTAAGCATAATGGATATCCCAAGCAAGCAAAGCAAGTCTAAAGCATCCCTACATTTCCCTACTCTCTCTGTTTGGAACAGTGTGTGAGCCCTTACAATTGCCCAACCATTTTAGGTGCACCTTTACGCGAGGTCAAATCAACCTCCATAGTGTTAGTGATTCTTCATTCATGTTGGGCCCCTTTCTTTACGGAATGAAATAATCAAACCCTAACTTTTCCATTCACAAACTCAACCTTGCCCAAAACTTGAACTACTTTGAGGTTGGGACCGAGAAATTCCTTATAGGTGTGTAAGGCGGTGTGGGAGGAGTTGTTGGCACATACTAAAGATTGTGTCCACTATGCGGCGCCACCCGTTACCGAAAAAGCCCTCTGGGAAGCAAAGGGGGTCGAGCTTTTCGCTTTTGTACCCACGTCGAAAATCACCACCCTTAGAAACTCTGCAGTTACTCCAATAGTCCAAAACAAAAACGTGAGACTTTTAAATCCTGGTGTCACATGATGAGAAGGAAACCTCTAACGATAGGGGCTGCACATTCCTTGTTAAACCAATTCCTTGTTATGTAACAACAACAGGTTTCTGTCGGTAGCTGTTAACCCTCGCGACAAATAAAGTTTTCCATTCGACCACTACCTTTGTCTCCATACCAGCAAGCGCAAAAGAGAAGAAAAAGCATAAGCAGAAACTAGAAAGAAAAGAGATCTAATAAAAGCCTAAATCCGGAAGCTCCTGACGGAACGGAATTAGACTGAAATGCGGAACTACTCCTTCCAATGGCTTGCCTCGTGACCCCAACTGATGGAAGGGAGTACGAGCCGGCAAAGAACCGATGTGATCAAAGGACCGGAACAAGGAACTCAGAAGCATCTATTTCTCCCCTAGCGGCATCCTAGCAGAGGACAGCAAATCCACATCCCTCTGGGCAAGCAGGAAAACCAATCTATAAAGGAGCTGCTAATCCAGTATAAAGGTAAGCCCTTTGATCGTTTAAGGCTCGGTATCCAGATGAGTCTATGCCTTTCCCTCAACACATGGAGAATATCGCTATCCAGTCGAACAATGCGAAATATTCATTCTCATGGCCAGGTGTCACACGACGGCTCAACGACGTGTGTGGCACTAGACAAACTCCTTGCTAGTCCGCCAAGATCAACCCACAGTAGTTTGCAATGCAAGCAAACAAGATCAAGTAAGTGATTGAATTACCAAGTAGTGACTTGAATAAGCAACAAGTAACAAGCAAGTGCACTAGAACTCAAGAGAAAAACTCATTCTCATTAATCACTTCAAGAGTTACAATCACTAGAGATCACTAGTAAGCTAGTTACAAGAAAGCAAAGGCTACAAGTGAACTAGAGCTCAAGATCATACCTCACACTCCTCCCTATATATAGCAAAATGGGATTTTTCCCATGTGGCACGAAGAGACGTTTTTTCGTCCGAGGAGCCGGAGGACTAAAAGTGTAATAAAAAAAGACTAAAAGTGTAAATCAAACTATTTACAACATTTGTACAATTACACAAGTGACCCTCCTACTAGATCCTTGAAGTTGCTTGTAGCAATGGCTTGAACGACGGCAACTTTGTTACTCGGTAGCTCACGGTAGATAGGGACATTGTGCAAGGATCACGGGGATATCAAATAAATCATGGGTGACCCGTGACACCCTCCCCCACTTGAACGGTTGACGTCCTCGGCAACTTTGCCCAGTATGCTTCAATTTCCTCCTTGAAAGCTGTCAAGTCTGCCTCCCGTTCCCAGCTGATCTCATCATCTCCAAGGCCTTTCCATTTCACCAAGTATTGCCTCTGCTGCTTGCGAGAAACCTTCTTGACACGGTCGGCCAATATGCATTCAACAGACTTCTTCCCCGCTTTGACCGTGATTGGTTGACGCTGAGACTCGTTTCTTGATGGATCCTCCTTGTCTGGGTTGTAAGGCTTTAAGAGGCTAACGTGGAACACCGGATGAACCTTGAGCCAAGATGGAGCATCAATCTTGTAGGCACACTTGCCAATTTTCTTTATGATGGTCACCGGTCCCTCATACTTACGCACCAGCCTTTTATCTCTTCCCCTCAAGTATTTTCGCTCATCAGACTTGAGTTTGACAAGGACTTGATCACCCGCTTTGAACTCCAATGGTCTCCTATGCTCGTCAGCCCATTTCTTCATCTTGCTCGCTGCCTTTTCAAGATAGGCACGAACAAGGTCATGGTTCCTCTTCCATTCCCTGGCAAATTGGAAAGCTCTTGGTGACTTCCCTTCATAAGGCCCTTCCACTGTGTGGGGCAACAGTGGCTGCTGTCCAGTGACAATTTCAAAGGGGCTCTTGCCCGTAGAGCTACTCCTTTGAGAGTTGAAACATAGCTGAGCTACATCAAGGAGTTCCACCCAATTCTTTTGGTTGGCATTGACAAAATGACGTAGATACTCCTGACGCATGTAGTTGAAACGCTCAGTTTGCCCATCTGACTCAGGATGGTAGCTTGATGACATATCAAGACTTGTGCCGAGTAGCTTGAAAAGCTCCGTCCAGAAATTCCCCATGAAACGGCTATCTCGGTCACTCACCAAGCTCTTTGGTACTCCCCAGTACTTGACAATATGCTTGAAGAAGAGTTGGGCCGTCTCCTCCGCTGAAATGTACTTAGGGGCTGCCACGAATGTTGCATACTTTGAGAACCGGTCCACCATAGTCACGATGGTACCGATATCTCCCACTTTAGGCAAGCTCGTAATATAGTCAAGCGACACACTCTCCCATGGCCGTTTAGGCACGGGCAACGGCTCAAGCAACCCTGCCTTCTTCTTATGCTCTGGCTTATCCTGCTGGCAAATGAGACAAGTGCGTACATACTCGACAACATCATCGCACATTTGGGGCCAATAATAACCTTGTTTCAACAAGGCAAGAGTACGTTCCTCCCCTGGATGTCCTGCCCAAAGTGTATCATGACACTCACGAAGGAGTGTTCTCCTCAAGTCACCAGCCTTGGGCACAAAAACGCGATTGCCTTTGGACATGAGCAACCCGTCTTGCAACCAAAACTGGCGTGTTTTGCCTTTCTTGACAAGGTCTATAAGATTCACCGCCATAGTATCCTTGTCTAGATTGGCCTTGATTTTATCCCAGAGGGAGTTGTTGATAGAAGTCAGTGAACAAACTTGATGACACACGGCAAGCTCCGCCTTCCTACTCAAAGCATCAGCAACATGATTGGTGGCACCTGCTTTATACTCCAAAGCAAAATCAAACTCCGCCAATTTCTCCTGCCACCTGGCTTGCCGTGAACTCAGCTTGGGTTGTGTCAAGACATGTGAAACCGCCGTATTGTCTGTCTTGACCACAAAACGAGAACCCAAGATGTAGTGCCTCCAAGTCCTCAGACAGTGCACTACTGCGAGAAGCTCCTTCTCATGAGCTGCATAGTTCCTCTCCGCTTGATTAAGCTTACGGCTCTCGTAAGCAATAGGGTGTCCATCCTGCAGTAAGACACCACTCAAAGCATAATCAGAGGCATCCGTCTGGATCTCAAAGGGCTTACCGATGTCGGGCAAGGCAAGCACTGGATCCTTGGACATGGCTTCCTTTAACTCCATGAAGGCCCTCTGGCACTCCTCAGACCAGTTATAAATCCTGCCCTTCTTCAATAACTCAGTCAATGGAGAGGCAATCTTTGAGTATCCCTTCACAAATCGTCGATAATAGTTAGCCAACCCAAGAAATGAACGTAGCTCGGAAACATTGCTTGGTGGCTGCCACTCCTCAATTGCCTTCACCTTGTCTTGATCCATGCGGATGCATCCCTGCTGGATAATATGACCCAAGAACTTAATCTTTTCTTGGGCAAAGGAACACTTCTCAAGCTTCACAAAAAGCTTATGCTCCCTTAGCTTGGCGAATACTTTCTTCAAGTGCTCCACATGTTCCTCCAAAGTAGAGCTATAGATTACGATATCATCAAGATAAACGACCACGAACTTGTCTAAATACTCCTGGAACACCTCATTCATCATAGTACAAAACGTAGCAGGAGCATTAGTCAAGCCAAATGGCATTACAAGAAACTCATAAGAGCCATACCTTGTTACACAAGTGGTCTTTGGCTCATCTCCTTCAGCAATCCTGACTTGATAATAGCCCGATCTCAAGTCAAGCTTGGTAAAGTACTTCGCCTTGCTAAGTTGATCAAATGAATCCGCAATAAGAGGAAGCGGATACTTGTTCTTAATGGTAAGCTTGTTGAGTGCCCGATAGTCGATGCATAGACGGAGACTACCATCATGCTTCTTTTGGAATAAGACAGGCGCACCATAAGGGGCCTTAGATGGCCTAATGAAGCCAGCATCAAGAAGTTCCTTGAGTTGCCTCCTCAACTCTTGCAACTCAGGAATAGCCATCCGATAAGGTGCACGGGCAGGTGGCTTCACACCCGGCACCAACTCAATAGCATGATCCACGCCCCTACGTGGAGGCAACTCCTTAGTCCTCGGGCATCACATCAGAGAACTGCCTTAGAACGCGCTTCACCTACTTGGGAATAGGACTGGACTCCACAAACTCATCCAGCTTCAAAGCAGCTACCCACGTTTGTTCCCCACGCTTGACACCCTTCTTAAGTTGCATAGCCGAGATGAACTTATCGCTGTTGTGGGTAGTCATAGTAGAAATAAGGCATGGTTTGTCCCCCATGACACACATAGAATTGGAGTAAGGCATGACTGCCGTCTTCGTCCTCCTTAAGAAATCCAAGCCAAGAATAGCCTGGAAGTCATCCATAGGGACAACGGTGAAGTCCATCCTTCCTTCCCAAGTGCTCACCTTCAATGGCACTGACTTAGCAATGCCATAGATGGGTTGGGCTGCTGAATTGACCGCCTTGATGCGGCTAGTCTCTTTTTCTAAGGATAGCCCAAGTCTCTCCACTTCAGTCCCCGCAATGAAGTTGTGCGTGGCTCCCGTATCAACCAACGCACGAATAGACTTGCCATTCACCTTGACATCCACGAACATCAAGCTAGTTGTGGATGACTTGCCACAAGATTTCTTCACCACATCTTGCTCCTTAGGAGGCACCAACCGTTTTGGTCTAGCATCCTTGCCCTTGGTGCTAGGGCGCTTCTTCTCCATAGCATTCACCAAGTGGAAGGCACCAACCCTTGATCCACTTGCTTTAGAACCCTTGCCACTGCGCCTAGACCGAGCATCCTCCTCCCCATCAGAGTCACTATCGCTTGCCTGGGATACTTGGTCAGACATAGATGTCAAGGCATTCAAAGCCCGTTTTTGTGGGCAATCAGCTATCCTGTGTGGTCCCTGGCACAAGAAGCACGAGATAGTACCACTACGCCCCTTGTTAGTGGCATTTTGATGGGACTTCCCCTTATCATAATGGCTCTTCTGATGTCCTTGGCCACCACTCGATTGGCCCTTGGACGATGACGCATTGGCTCCCCCATTTTTGGGTTTGCCATTACCTTGGGACTGTCCACCTCCCCCTTTCTTGCTTTGGGAGACAGCGTCCCTCTGCTTGGGTTCAGCGTAGTCCGTAAGGCATTCAGCAGCTGCTTGAGCATGGGTAAGATCTTGGACACGTTGCCTCTGCAACTCGATCCTAGCCCATGGCTTCAAGCCTTCCAAGAAGAAGAAGAGCTTATCCTTCTCAGACATATCCTTGATGTCAAGCATGAGCGCAGAGAATTGCTTGACATATTCACGAATAGTACCAGTGTGCTTAAGATCTCGCAAAGCACGACGGGCATTATACTCGACATTCTCAGGGAAGAATTGCAACTTGAGCTCCTCCTTAAGCCTTTCCCATGAATCAATAGTGCAAGTGCCCTTCTCGATCTCATCATATTTGGTACGCCACCACAGCTTGGCGTCACCAGTTAGATACATTGTTGCCGTAGTCACCTTGGTTTCTTCAACATCAATCTTAACGGCTTTGAAGTATTGCTCCATATCGAATAAGAAATTATCAAGCTCCTTTGCTTCTCTAGCTCCACCATAAGAACGCGGCTCCGGCACACGGGGCTTGGAAGCATCATAGAAACCACCCGTAGGGGTGTTGCCCATAGCACGTGTCAACAAGTTAACACGGCCAGTTAACTCCTCAAGCTGAAGACGCATCTCAGCAATAGCATGCTCCCAACCTTGCCCTTGAGTCTGCTCTCTAGCTTCCTCAAGAATAACCACCCGTTCTTCAAGGAGAGCTAAAGTTGCATTGAATCCATCCACACCAGCAACTTGAGCTTCCAAAGCTTCAATCCTCTCCCTCTGAGTAGGCATGCCGGTAGGTGCTTGCATGAGAACCGATTACTTGGAGCAATAAGAAAGCCAAGAAAACCTTGCAGCTCTGATACCAGGGTAGCCTACTGAGATAAGGCAAGGTGTTCCCCGGCCTGTTGTGGTTCATCTCACCATAATATAAATAGGAATCCGTGAATGTGAGAAGTCCTTATGGCATGTCAGAGCTATTTGTATCCCATAGCCACGTCGTCGCTGTACTGTCTCAGAGTCCAATAGTATAGAAAACAAAGTGGTCATAGTCTTTTTACCTATTTTGTCTTCTCGCTAGCAAGCTAAGGATGATGCTTCAAATAATCCCCTAATCACACATGAACCTGTATTAACTCAAGGTTTTAGTACACAGAAATGGTCATAGAAACGATTAGACTCCTAGAATGTACTGGTTCTTACTACTTTCTTGGTTGACTTGATTCGTTTAGCTCCGGGTTAACTCCTTCGTTCGTAACTCATTCCTTAGTTAGGAGTTAGAGCCTTCATTCCTTACTCCAGTACTGACTCCGGTCAGGAATGGACGGATGGAAGGTTGAGCTACCCTTGCTTGGTTTGAACTACTTGCTTGGTTACCTAGTGACTTTCTTTACTGCTCTTACAACACCGTCTTGTTCCAATAAAGGAGATTGGCTTGGGTTGGGATTTGAATTGGTAAGTCTTTCTTTCTCAATTATGCTTGTAAATTATTGATATATAAATAGGTATACTAAAGCACTTATTTCAAAGGTTTGGAACTCTTGGGGGCTCATTGGCTCACGTGCTTTCTTCTATTTGATCGGAAACAAGAGACAGAGATAGGGATCCTGGGGCCTCGCCGCAATTGGGGCGGGTCTTGATTTACCAATTGCTCTTAAGAAAGGAAAGAGATCATGTACTAACCATCCCATTAGCCATTTTTTCTCTAATTTTATCGTGCCCTGACTTTCAAGCTTTTGTTTCAGCCATTTCTTCAATCAGAGAACCTTCCAGTCTTGCCGAAGCATTGTCTCGCCCGAAGTGGAAGAAAGCTATGGAAGAGGAAATGGAAGCCTTGCTTGGGACTTGGGAACTTGTTCCATTGCAGCCAACAGGGGATGGCCTCTATATCAACTGGATGTCAAGAATGCCTTCTTGAATGGTTACCTTAAAGAATCAGTATATATGACTCCTCCACCTGGATTCACGTGTAAGGGGGAGGAAGGCAAAGTGTGCAAACTCAGGAAAGCCATCTACGGTCTCGTCTCCCAGAGCGTGGTTTGAGAGATTTCGCGGGGGATCAAGGGATAGACTAACAAACCAACACCCTGGGGGGAAATAGCTGCAAAGGAAGCCGATGTCGACTGTGATACACTGTTCAAAGGCGTAATTTCCTTACATTAACGCTGAAGGAGATACTTTACCTTTCCTTAGAGAGGGGCAGCGGTAGTTCGTAGCTTGTCTTTCTTTGCTAAGTCAAAAGTGACGTGGCGTGTAGTGAGCTTTCTAGCGGAAAGGCAGACTTGAAACTGACTTACAGCTTGCTTTGCTCTGGAGGGAGCTTCCTGAGTCAGACCAACTCGGCCACCGAATCGTCTGAATGGAATGTATTTATTAGGAAAGCGGCTGTTCACTCACTAAAAGAGCTCAACAAAGTAACTCCTTGAACAGAGGCCTGAGCCGGCAGGCTAGATGGATCAAATAGGTGTTCCGTGGGGTGCTATATTAGTCCTTGCTTTTTAATTGAAATAAATAGTTGTAGACCAATACTAAAGAAATAGATAATCAACAATAAAAGAAAATAAACATATAACAAAGGACTGCCCTCCCGGCTCTGGAGCAGGCTCTTGCTCTAGCTCCGCCCCATGCTCGGAATGGTGAATTGATCAATTCCAAAACTAGCCAACCCGAAAGCCAATCACGAACTGTGCTGCAATTATCAGTCCAATGCCCGGCGACTCTTTTATGATAGTGGCACCTTGCTTCTGGCTTGTACCATGGAGCCTTTGGATCAGCTTACTTTGCTGGTACTGGTATGACAAGTCCTCTTTCTACCAGTTCTGGTAACATCGTTAGCGGAGATACTGGTAAAGGATCGAACTCTCTTTTGGTTGCAGAAGATGATGAAGATCGTCCTTTTTCTCTTCTTGTTCCTTCAGATAAGGAGGAACCTTGATGACTTCGTGCATTGTGTCTAGTCAGTCGAGGGATTCACTCAGCTATCTCATTGATGCGTCCCTTCATTTGTTCAAATTCTTCTGTCATGGTGCGGACGTCCCCTTTTTTTTTTAATTTCCCGACATCAAATGCAGTGTGAAGTGCTATTTCATTGTTGGAAGGCATCATTTCTGTCATTTTGCTGATCATGGATACATCTGCTGGAGTTTTCCCTTTTTTCAGTCTGTAATTTATCTCTTCTCCTGGAGAAGCGATGAGTTGGGAGGGATCTTCAATGTGATATTCTCCATGATCTGTGGTAGGAGGGTCATTTAGTGACAAATCTATCCTTCCCTCAGGTCCATATATTGCTACTGTGACATATTTTGGCTCAGGAAGAGGTTCACTGACTGCTGATAAAGTCCCAGATTCGTCACTAGATTCATCCTCTTCGTCCCACCCTGGATCGAAATCTGATCTGCTGGTAGGGAACAAGTATCTACTGGTTCATCCCAGATCTCTCGAGGTTGTCTTCCAAACTTTGCTTCTAACCGATCTGCCCATTCTTCATCTCCCATTAGGTGAATGATTTGGGGACGTTTAATCTGAATGTTTATCTCATATAGTTGTAAAATGGCAGATAGGGATTTTCCTTCCTAAGAGTGCAATCAAAAGTGGAAAAGTCATATAGCTGTGAATTCTCATTCATTGATTTTCACTCATACGAGGTCAATCCAAATGAAAAAAGTCTATCTCGTATAGCTGCGAAATGGCCGATTTTGAGGTCCGCCCTTAAGCCTGACGTTCTGACAATGCAGGGGGGTCCACGATCAGA